>VZRI01008100.1:185639-442833 GCA_013397515.1 Upupa epops | reverse complement strand
AGGAGGGAACGGTAGAGATAGCGGCTGTAGGAGACAGATAGTAGGTGGAAGAAAGGAAGATAGGCTCAAGTGCTGAACAGTTTTTGCTCTTTACAATCCAACCATCCCACATAAGACTATACAAGTTTTTATTCCAACAGCTGACATCACAGGGGATGCGTTTTCTAGAAGATACTCTTGTCCAAACCCTGACAAATATATACATGAACAGATGGCTGTCTTTCTGCAAAAAAGGCAGAGTTCATAGAGCTTTCTAAGGGCAAATTCCATATCCAGAGGCCAGCTCTTTCATGAGCCTGTACTGCAGGTTGTAGCAAAGCATTCATTCTCACTTCATAGATTCCCACCTTTGTACTTTGTCCTGCACTAATAGATGTCTTGAAAGAGGAAGTAGTCTGTCCTCTTTGTTCAGAACATTACAGTACTTAAAATACATGTAGAATTTTATTTTTTTCTTAAATGCCATCCATCCTCAGCCAAAGAAAATAATATTTTAATAAATATGATTATTTATTATGATGATTTATTTATGTATTTGAAACAGCTAAGTGAACTAATGTTTCCCTAGTAATTAGGGATATCTCCAGTAGGTGAGAATCCTTACTTTTTCAGTGACTGTCTTCTCAGTGATAGTGTTCCTGTTCTCTAAACTTTGTCCTGCTGAAATATTATTTCTGTTAAGCATCAAGTGGAATTAAGTTATTGGTTACTGTATATTTAACATAAGGAGCAGATAATATTGATCCTACAACTTACTTTATTCTTGAATGATTTTACTTGTCTATATATTCACATGAAAACTTGCAAGCAGAGACCAGAAAAAGTAGAGACTAGAAGGGAATGCATAATAGCTAAAATTTTGTTCTGCCCATGATCACAAGAATGTAAACAAGGGAAAGTATAAAACTAAAAAGAGGGAGGCTTGTAAGAAGCCAGGACATGATATCTTTTCTTAAAATAAGTGACCAAAGGTTTTTTTGCCAGGCCCTCTTTCACCTCTTAAGAGGAACCAGGAAATGAAATGCTGCTGCAGAATCATTGCTCCGAGTTAACCTGGTGGAGCTGAGGCTTAATGAGGTCTTACTGTGGCCAGTAATCGTTGCAGAACTCCTGTTAGCTATTGGAAAACTTTGTGAGTTATATGTGCTATCATGGTAAAGTACCTGAAGCAGCTAGAGACCGTGTGAGCCTTCATGTACAGCCACTCCTGCTGCATAACTGCACTCGTATCGGAGTTTGTATCTAAAATTTGCTTTGCCACTAGGGGTTTATGATAACTGAGGGCTGCTGTATCTTAAATTATAACGATAATTATATTTTGCCTGAGTTACATGTTTGTTCCTCTTTTGTCTGGGAAATTAATGATCAAAGTATACTTTAATTTGTAATATTTTGCTTTTGATAAACATTGTTAATGAGCCTTGAGGAAACAGCACATCTTACAGAGTCAAAATGTTCTGTTAGGTATTTGTAAGCGTGCTGTTCTGGCTCTGACGTTTACAACGCCTATTAGGAAAAAGCAGCCCGTGGTAGGTACAAACAGCAAGCAACCGCGCAGCTACTCCCCTCTATCTACTTGGCTATAGCCTTGTCCAGATGCTGTTTCGCTTACGTGCCCGGAAAAGCAAATGGTGATCACGGCAGTTGAAGTAGATAGCCGCATCAGCAGCCGCGAATGCAGCTGAAGCTGAGTCGTTACCGGAGCCGCCGCACTAGCGGCCACAGCGCTCCCGGCGGCGCCTGAGTGGGGAGCGGCGATGCTCTCCTGCAGCCGCGTGAGGGCGCTGTGCCTGGCTTGTTCCCCCCCAGCGCAATGGTTGGAACTGGCCTGCTCCGCACACTTCCACCAACATCCCCCTCCCGGTCCTCTTGGACTCTCCCGGTTCTGGCGCTTCAGTCGCGGGGTAGCGCGGCGGAGGCGGTGCGAGGGGTCACGTGACTCCCGGCAGCGGGGCTGGGGCGGGAGGCGCGGTGCGGGGCCGGCAGCGCCATGGCGCTGCGGGAGCGAGGCCCGGGCTGCACCGTCGAAGCAGGGGAGGACGCGGCGGCGGCGCTAGCGGAGCCGGATGACCCGGAGCGATGCATGTCGCTGCTGCCCTGGGATCGCTTCTCGGCCTGGCTGCACTGCGTGTGCGTGGTGGGCTTCGACTTGGAGCTGGGACAGGCCGTGGAGGTGCGTGCGGCGGCGGAGAGGCATCGCTCCTCCGCACCGCGGAGCGGGCGGTTCTGCGGCGGAGCCCGACGGAATCGGGCGCTTCCTCTAGTGCCGGCGCTGTGAGCGGCGGGGGAAGCCCGGGGGGGTTTGTGAGGGAAACGAGATTGTGCAAAAAACCCAGAGGCGGGGAGGGAGGCACCGCTTTGCGGAGTAAGGACCGGCGACGGCAGCTGTTGGGAAAAGGGGAGGTGAGCTCCGTTATCTGAGGATATCTTTGTGCGGTTATCGTGTCAGCCTGCTTCCCTGCCGCTCCGAGATTCGTATTAGATATATCAGCAACTTTATTAGACACCAGTAGTGTATTGTGCTGATTATATACGGCTTTCCGTGACGCTTAGGGGTTACAGATTAAAGAGTGTGATAATAGTGGGGATTCAGATAGCCTTCGTCATTAACAGATTTTTTTCTGGGTCGCTGCAAATGTTCGAAACCTTTTCCTTGCAGCGTTAAATGACTACCGATGCATTAGTGCCCGTGCACAGTGTGCAGGTGTTTGACCGCCCCGCTGCACTTGGGCCAGCAGCTGTACAACTGCAGGGGGGGAGCGGATTCCGCAGAATAATGAAGTGGAATGAAGAATTAGCATGTGGAGCACCTTAGCATTCTATTTCCCGGGTGTTCACGACATGGGTTTGCTGGAAAAAAGGGCCTTTTTCCTTTCTTTCTTTCTTTTCTCTCTTGTTAAAGAGGTACTAGAGTAAAGGTACAACAGATGGGCCTCAAATGCAACCAAGCATTTAAAATCTTTAACTGCAGGAAGACTGATGTGATTTCTAAGCTAGCTATAATGGATTAGAGAAGAGAAACATGTTTAAGAAAAATAGTGGCTATGTAAGAGAAACGCAAATGGGAAAACCAGCATATTGTGCTAATTGTCTCAGTTAAAACTCACTCAATCTTTCAAGGTGATGTTACCAGCAAAGACTAAAAGTACCAAGTGCTCTGATTTTTTTGTTTTTTTTTTTTGGTAATGTATCTATAAGGTGTCTAAACGTCATTCAAAATGTCTGGTAAAGATGGCTGAGCAAGTATTCTTGAAAGCACACTACAAATAAGAATGTATATGTCATATTAATAGATGACAATTGAAAACAGCCTAAGGCCAGACAAGTATTTGCAGTTTGTACTAAAAAATATCTGATAGACTTACAGCTTATGCCCAGTTGCTTTTCAAATAAAATAGTACTTTTTTTTTCCCTGTAGGTAATATATCCACCACATTCAAAACTCACAGATAAAGAGGTAAGACATGGTTACCGTACAAGTGTGTAATTTGGTTTTAATGTGGTCATTTCAGGAATTATAATGGCTATGTTTTTCTTTTTTCTACCCTTTAGAAAACCAACATTTGCTATTTGTCCTTTCCAGATTCTAATTCAGGTAAAGCCTTCTTTCACTCTAGTCATATTCTATTTGACTAAACTATAGTTGAAAAATATTAGTATCGTAATTAATATTACAATACAGAAAAATTGCAAATAAAGCTAAGTGTAAAACCCTAATTGTATTGCAGGAAAGTTTGAGAATTTTTTTATTTTATGTAAGTGAAATATCAGGAATGTGAATGTATGAGACCTTCCAGATGACACGCCTGCAGATATTTCAGAGTACTATACAAGGCAAGAATGAACATGTTATTTATGTTATTTTCAGCTAAACAATAATACTGTCATTGTAGATATTCGTGTAGGCACAAGAGTTTAAAGGATTTAATAAAGCAAGTGGAAGGGATATGGAATCTTTTTGTCATATATCATATATCTTTTGTATTCTTCATGTTTCTGTTGCCATATGTTTGACTGAAGTATAGCAGTGTAGCACAAATTATACTTTAACAACAAGAGAATAATTATCAATTATAGTTTAAGAGCAAGAGAGATATTTTGAAGCCTGAATTAACAACAGATCTGTTTGAAGACCACTACTGGTAACAAGTACCGTCATGTGTGTCCTTGATAATGGGATGAGCAGGAGAAAAAACAGTTGAAGCCAGACTCATGAGCTGGAGATCAGCCAGAAGGGCCAGAGTGAAAAAGGTATAAATCAGACAAAAGAGGAAGCCCCCAAGAGTACGGATGGCCACCAGAGGACTAGTGGGGGCAGCTCTAATAAGAATTAGCAGATATAAACAGAATATGACTATGTAGAAGACTATTGGGACAAATAACTGCACAGGAATGAAACTTGTCTGTAAAATGCGTGTTCACCACTCTTGGGGTGCAGGTCTGTTCTTCTCCGCTCGCCTGGTGCCTATAGCAGGAATGCTGCTTTCAAAAATCTCATATTTGGGTCTCTGTGAGTTTATGAGATGGTCAGTTTCGTGGTAACATGGTCCTGCTTGTAAAAGTCTTCTTTAATCTAAATTTCTACTCTTCTACTGTCAAAGAGGAATTGGAGGCATGTGGCTGATAATTTGGACAACCTGTGAAGAGATAGGACTGATATACAGATGCTTCCTATCCCATGGATTTATTTTACATAAGTCAAAACCTGTAGAAACAGACTTGTTCCGATAACTGCTCTCAATCTGTTTTATGTTGATGTAGAACAAAATCCCACCTTTTTGCTTTTTATGATGTCTTTCTTGAGAAGCTGCAGGTTCTTGGTTATCTTCAGTAGGCTGAGGTCTCAGAAAATGTAGAGGAATTACCTACATAAAATCTGCTTTCTAGAAATTATCTTGCTGTGTAGGCTGTCACGATTTTTTTTTCAATGTAGGTTGTAACATAAAAGCTTTGCCTAATATTGTACTGAAGGAGGTTACCAGCTTGCAGCTACATTCAATTTCAATCTTTTCTAGGTTTTCATGTCTCAAAATATTAACTTTTTTTTTTTCTTACAACTACAAGTACATGTTATTCTAGGACTTGTAGTAGTTGTACATGTAGGGGGCAATATGGATTTAATCAGATACTAGATTATGGCACTTGTGTTTTCAAGCTAGGCTTCCTCATGCAGTTACCTTGAAAATAAAAGTCTCTCACTCTGCACAGATAGTTGGAAGAAGAATAGACACTACAAATCTTTTCAAATTCTGCATCATACAAGAGTGTGTTAAATAAGAAATAATACTCTGATTTTTATTTCAACCCAATAAGGGTAATTCAGGTGTTCAGTATATAGATTTTTGTGTAGCCCTTGTTGGATTCAGATGAAGGGATGTGAGGACTTGGAGCCAATATTTAGTGCTTGTGCTGTGTTTATTTGTGTTAGGGTTAAATCCAAGTTTCAAAGCACTTAGCGCTTAGTTGCCTACTTGAATTGTGTGGTTATCCCATCGTACAGTGTTCTGCTACTTCTGATTTTGCCTTCTACATTCTGGGTCTCATGTTGCACCTTGAAGGGTTTCTGAGACTCAAAGCTGCACGCTTTGAACAGTCTGGGAGTGTTCCACAGTGCCAGCTGCACAGCCCGTAAGTTTGATTGAGGGTTGGGGTGCACAAAGTTGTTATAGCAATGTACATGACACAAAGAGAAGAAGGGGAAATTGAGCTTTTCAGTCTGAAGAAAGTTCTGCGGAGAAGGGAGCTGTGTGCTACTGTTGAGTCTATTAGCAGTGGCTGATGTAAGGACAGCTGTGAATGGTTTGGGGTGTCAGTAGAGTTTCTTTTCCTGAAGCTGTTTGCTAAAGACATCTGAAAGCTGGAAGAGAAAAGTGCTAATGAAGAAGATACATATAATATAGAGAAAACAAGTGTTCTTAGCCAGCTTAGTGCTGTTACAGTGCAAGTTTAGTAGTAGGTTGGTTTTTACAGTCATTTACATAATGTTCACATTGTTACAGTGAAGTGCTTACCGTAGGCTGGCAATACTCAGGAGGAGGTTGTTTTTCAATGGACTGCATTCCAAAGGGATGGGTTTTTTTACTGGTTTGCCAGGATGAGTAGTGTACCTGCATACTCTTAAGATTTTAGCAATCTCCCTTTTACACTAAAAAAAAAAAAGGATGTTCTCTACAGCTTATATAACGTCTACTTGAACTAAATGTTTTCTGGAACTTTTTCTCTTCTAACATTTATAATGGTGAAAATAAGAGTATTAGTGATTCAGGTTCTAATACTGCAGTTCTCATGTTCAACATGGACATAGTTTCTTTGATCTTGGTACAAACTTAGCCCAAATTTGTCTTGGGACTGAAAATAAGTAGCATGCTTTTAGATTTTTCTTTCAGAAATTAATTTTGATAGAAATGAAGCTTTACTTGTTGTGGTGTTACTGGGAAGCAGTACTCAGTTTTACTTGGTTTTACAGTTAGTTTTTCAAGTTTCCAAAATACTGAGTTGTAGGCCTTCACATGGAGTTAGAAGAGTTACTACACTGGCAGTGTGACTTAGTCTTTTTTTGGCAGCAAACAGACCTAAGTGCAGTCATTCAACAGAGAAATAATGTGTTTGAGATGATCAAAGTTACACAGATAGACAATGAAATGTGTAATAACAATAGGAGGATGGTCTTTTGCCTAGAACCTGCTGTGAGATAAAGTGGCTTCTTTTCTCATGTTGAAGGTAGGATGTTTATTGTTGTCCAAGATGCCAAATTGTTCACTGGCAAAAATATAACTCTATAAACGGTTGCAATAACAGAGCACAATAGCAGTGCAAGATATATGAAGCAAAATTATTATCCCTCTTTATAGAAAGTACTCATGGTAAACAAGGCTCAAACTCTGAATACTGTCTGTCTATCTCTTCCCCTATGTAGGTTGTCTTGGGGACACACAGTTTTGTTTTAGATTTCGACGATCTCCTGGAAGGAAAGTCTCACTGTGTTGTTTTCTGGACCAATTGGATAGAGATCTACCCATTTACTTAAAGGTTGGATATAAGAAAAAATTAATTTGTGGGGTTTGGGTTTTTTTGTTACATTAATTTATGGGTCTTCACACTTAGATTTAATGCTTGAAAAAGACAGGCTCTAAACTGGATGTGTCAAATCATGGAATCATTTAGGTTGGAAAAGACCTTTAAGAACATCTAGTCCAACCTTTACCCGAACTGTACCAAGCCATGGTACTAAACCACGGCCATGGTACTAAGCTTCAGATCTACACAGCATTTAGACACATCCAGTGATGAAGATTCAGCCACCTCCCTGGGCAATCTGTTCCAACCCCTGATGGCACTTTCAGTAAAGGAAGTTTTTCCTAATGTCTAACCTAAACTTCCCCTGCTGTATCTTGAGGTCATTTCCTCTTGTTTTATCACTTGACCAACATGAACTTCTCTATGACCTTGACTCAGGCACTTGTAGACAGCAATATGGTCTCCCTTCAGCTGCCTGCTCTTCAGATTAAAAAGCTTTCAGTTTCCTCAGCCACTTCTCACAGGGCTTATTATCCAGACCCTTCCTCAACCTTGATTAACCTTTTTTGGGGCCTGCTCCAGCACCTCAATGTTTGTCTTGTTTTGAGATGCCCAAAACTGAACCCAGTATTCAAGGTGTGGCTTCTGCAGTGCCAAGAACAGGGGGATGATCACTGCCCTACTCCTGCTGGCTACGTTATTTCTGATACAAGCTAGAAAGACAAAGCTCAGCACATTTTTTTGTAGCATGTCATTGTAATAATAATTAACTAATAATTATTTTGTTAATTCTTGTTTAAGTTTTAGACAGCAAGGAATTAAATTTGAGACCAGATCTATTTTGTTGCTGACTGGAAATCTGTAGATGACATTGCAGAAACCCTTACTCTTTTTTTAAATCCTAAGTACTTTATTGAACTTGAGATGTTTCTATTGCCACCCTTCATTTTTCTGAAGATGGGGCAGTTACCTGAAACAGACAGTTGCCAAGAAGTTGTTCTCATCCTGTCCTTACAGAATATTGAGTCCTTTATACCGCTGGGAGTCTGATTCTCATACTCAATGTGGATCTGTTTATTTGGCAAATCTGTGAATTCCCTTTTATATAGGAAGGGTGATGTTTGTCTTTGAAATGCGAGAGCTTGCTTCTGTAATATCACAGCAATCTTATATGAAAACATGTAAGTTAAAAGATTAGTTTTTAATCTTTTCAAGTCTGCACTTCAAGATTTTTACCTGCTAAAATCTTTCCTGTGTTACTTTGCAAAATTGTGTTATTTACTCCTCAGGAAGTTAATTCAGTTTTTGCTTTCATAGTATGTCAGGAGAGTGTAGACATAAGAATAGTAAAGCCAGATAGCACAGCTGTTTCAACACACTGTGGTATTTGCATTTTGAAGATTTGTTTTGTTTGGTTTATTTGAAAAAGGAAATAACAAGAATAACCCTTGTAGTTTATGGTATCTAATAAGTTTTGGTACTTGCAGGGAAAAACACTTGTAAAATCTGTTTATATAATTCAGAAAGAAGGACAGTATCAAGTTGTATTGAATTTTTTTCTTTCTTTTGCAGAGAGATCCAGCATATTACTATGGCTATGTATATTTCAGACAAGTTCGAGACAAATCATTAAAAAGAGGCTATTTTCAGAAGGTAGTTTGAGTTAATGTTGAAAATTATTAAGAAATGTGAGGAGCAGGATGAGCATCTTGTTCTTTTAACTAAATACTGTTGTTGACTTAAAGTATTTTGGTCTAATTTTACATTGGCCTTGTTGTGTTCCCAGCTGCACTGTCAGAACAAATGTTTTTTTGTGGTTAAAGAAAGTAAGTTGGGAACTTCTGGGAATAGTTTGTTTGCAGTTGCCTGTAGTAGAACCTGTGGTTGATTTGCATGCATGAAAAACACCACACATTGTTTTCTGAAGATAACCAGTAGGATTGCGACAGGATTGAGGGAAGGGGCTAACTTTAAATGATATTTTTGTTTTGTCACTCTTTGTTTCAGTCGCTGGTCCTCATCAGCAAGCTACCTTATGTCCATCTCTTTCGCACCATGCTTAAGCAGATAGCACCAGAATATTTTGAAAAAAGTGAAACTTTCCTGGAAGCAGGTAGTGGTACTGTTCTGCTGTTGCAGAACAGCTCTTGCAATATCACATAATTCTTTTGAGGAAATAACAAACACAGTTAGCAGTTCTGTGCTCTCACATGGTGTCAAGGGTTGAAACTTCAGTAAACTGGCTTGATTTCTAGATTATTGAACAGAGCTAATCTGATTTTGGTTCTGTGTTTTTTTCTGTTTTAGGACCAGTAGCTGATGACAATTCTTTGTGCTCTTCACAAACTGAGTCCTGAGCACTCTTGACAGCTTTTGTTAAACAACTGTACACATGTCATTTGGAGAGGGAGAAGGGTGGGGAATAATGTTGTGTGAATATATGTTTTTGACAAAAAGTGAAAAGCGATAGAGCAACAGGGCTAAGAGGTGCCTTAGCTTTAGCACAGAACTTTAAGAGGCAGAGGGCCAAATAAGAAAGTTACTTTCACTTTGTCTACAGTGCTGTGTTTCTGCTGTGTCTGCCCTCACAACATTGATGTCTGCGTGCTTTCACAGAACAGTGATTTGTGAAAACCATTCTTGTTGAAGGAATAATACTTTTTAATCACTTGCAGATAAACAAGAGTGTTTTTGACAGTATTATGAACAAAAGAAGCTCTGCAGATACTACTGGAATTAGTTATGCTATTCATACTTGCTTACAACAAAATGCTAAAAAACTGAAAACCAAAAGCCGAGCTAAAAATCTAGATCTCCTTTTAAGTACTTACGTTTATCTGTTCTACAGTAGCTAGTGTACATCAATGTGTGTTCTTTTCCAAGTTTCTTAATATGTGCTTTTCGTGGTTTCTCATAACATTTCTGCAACTACTTGTGTGTCTAGTTTCTATTAAAAATTGAAGACAAGGATACTATTTCCTTGAAATGGAAAACTTTGTCATTCTATTGAAATAATGGATTAAGAATGTAAAAAAGGCTGTAAAACTTGTTTAGAGTGATGAAAAAATAAATAGAATTAATGTGGATGCTTTTTTAGAATAGCATCAATACAGTTGCATCAATACAACTCAATAGAGTGCACAAAAGTGATGATAACAGGATGGGTTATAGCATAAAGTAGTTATAAGTCACATTTTTTCTTTAAGTTTGTAGTGATGTTGATCGTTGGCCACCACCACTTCCAGGAAAAATACTGCATTTGCCCATTATGGGTATTATAATGAAGGTAATTACTTCTGCACTTATTTTTCTGAGGGTGGTTTTCCCTTTCATTTGCTGTATTCTATGCACTATAGTAGTGTCTGTATACAGTCACTATGTTCTTCCTTGTTTTCAATGTCTCATACTTCAGAACTGGAATAGATGTGTACTTCACTTGGAGTGAAGGTCTGGGGGATTTTGGTTAGATTCAGTGACTGGTGGGGGAAGAGAGAAGGCTAGTGTGTAATTTTTATAGGTATTAAAAGTGATGTTTCAGTACAATTGCAGTGTCTGTATTTTCCTTCTGGAATACACATTCTAGGAGATTTCAGTGCTAATAAAATCTAACAGGAAGTAAGATTTCAAAAAACAGTTTTAGTCAAGCACAGTAAACATATTGATGAAAACCATTGTTGTCGCTGAAGTTTGCAAAGCAGCAACCTTGTGGCACACACACCAGAAGTTAGTTTCTTGTTCTGTTGGTAATTTGAAATGAATGTGAAATATGCCTGAAGAAAGCTGTTGAAGGAGTTATATCTAGTGTATGGGGAGAACCGTGGAGGTTAAATGGGGAGTAAGAACTAGGCTTCTGGGAGCCATAGCATGAAATGCAGTTAAATGGATTTGGTGCATGCAGAGATAACAGCTGGAAGTACATTCTTAGAAGATATTCTCAGTTTTATGGCTAGAAGCATCTACTTCACTAGGGAGTGGCAGAAGTTTCTGAATTTAATAACATATTACATTTCTTCTGAAAGTGCTGGTTTAATAAGGCAGTGTTCTGGATGCTGGGTGATAACAGTGAGTGTCAGATATGTCTTGTTTAGGGATTGCCTGCATTTATCTCATCAGTAACTCTATCTGTGAGAGTTAAAATTGTGTTCCTAAACTGATTAAAGCCATAGTTCCTGTTTTAGTGATACTACCCCCTGATTTTTTACACTGGCCAAGCAATTTTAATTGTTGCATATTAATTACATCAATTTGTGCACAGCATCTTCCAGTAAAAGTGTAGTATTCCAGACTTACAGATCTTGAGGTCATAAAAATATATCTAAGTTTGACCTAGTTGAATTCTGCCTCATACCCACCAGGATCTCAGATGCTTCAGAAGAGGTGGTTTTTTTTTTTAAATAATTTTCTACCACCGTAAAACTGTAGAGCCTTATTTCAGTTTCTGTCCAAGAAAAAATATTTTTTTAATAGTTTAATAGTTGTGGTTAGTGTTATTAATAATTATTAAACTGAGGTGGTATTTTCATATTGCAATATTAAATTTGCTACCAAGTCCTACATAGTATTGTATATTGATTCCTGTAACAATGATGTGTAGTCTTCAGCTGTGTTGTTTGTTGTTATGTGGATGTTGTGTGAATTTAGCACCATGCTGTAGTATATCCTCTTTAAATGGTATGTTTGTTTTGTAAGTCAGCATTTTAAATCTCTGCTGAATTTGGTACAATGAAAAAAAAAAACCTTTCTTTATCTTTAAAAGCTGCAGATTCCAACATACCGTGACAAGCCTGGAACAATGCCAATGATACAGAATATGCATCAGGTAGAGATGTGATACTTCTATTGTAGACTAAGCAAAATATCTAACTTGATTCGTCTGCTTCAAACTTGTTCATAAAAGATTGGTACCAGATCCTCATATACTTTCATAATAATGAAATCTGTAGTTTTTGAAACTTAGAGTGGAGGAGTCTAGAGTCAGAATCCCCAGAGAAAAGGTACTGTAGCCCACTTACCCAAGTGCTTTAGAAGATGGCTGCTCATCTACCTCCTGAAGGAGGATGCTCGGCTGACAAAATTTCTGAACTCGGTATCCTTCTAATGGATGAAACTAGACTTAAGTGGGTTGTTTTGAGGATGAAAATGGAATTAAAAATCATCCGCCATAGAAGATGGGTATAACCCAAATCTGTCCATGCTTTCATGTGTTATGTCTGGTGTTTAAGATGCCTTCAATATTTTATAACTTTCCTGTACAGGGACTTGCATGCCTGCAGGATTTTAGCATGCAAAAATAGTTACTTTTGGAGTTAGTACATGATCATCTGATGTCTGTAAGCATTTAAGGGAAACTATTTCATTTAATACCTAGGTATTCTGATGACTATAAACCAAGCATTGCGATGTCTTTTAGGCAGACGCTCAGATCTCAATGGCTTTACCAACTGTTCATGAAGTAGATCTTTTCAGGTATGAATTTAGAATGATTATTCCCAGTTTTGAGTTCCCATGAGTCAAAGATTTCCAACTCCCATAAGACATACCTCATAATTTGCACTCTGTGTAGCAAGCTAACACTTAGCAGTGTTGTTTCTAACCTTCTCTTTCTGTAAAGCCGGCTAAAAACCAGTTGGGACAATATGCAGGCAACTGCAATAAATGAGCAAATTCATTAAATGTTCTGCTTCAAAAGAATAGGTTTTTCAAATGACTGTCAAGTAGTATCACAACCATTCTTTTATATCTAGATCTTAACCAAATACTACTTCTGGTTATGTTAAGTGTATTAAAATACCTCAATTTGGTTTTAGGTGTTTCTGTCCAGTGTTCTTTCATATTCAGATGCTTTGGGAACTAGTACTGCTAGGAGAACCACTTGTTGTGATGGCACCATCACCCTCAGAGTCTTCAGAAACCGTGTTGGCACTTGTTAGGTAAATGTAGCAAAGCTTCCTAACTAATGACTAAATGAGTAATTGTAGATTTCAGCTCAGTGCAACTTCATTTATTTGAATATAGAAAAGCGTTACACATTTTAGATTTGCATGTGAACTTTTTGTTTATATAAATAACAAAAAGCTTTCTACCTTTCATCTTCTTTCCCCCTTTCAGTTGTATTTCACCGTTAAAGTACTGCAGTGATTTCAGGCCATACTTTACCATACATGACAGTGAATTCAAAGAATATACAACTCGCACACAAGCTCCGTGAGTACATCAAACTTGGTTGGAAAGGTGTTGCTCAAAACCACTTGTAGGCATAAATTTGTTTTTAAGATACTGCTTAGCTGTTCTGAATTTTGATTAAGAGAATTACATTTAGACTCTTAAATTCATCTTACAGAGTGCTGGAATCAGCTGTTCTAAGTTTTCATCCCAGTTAGATAGGATACAGAAGTTATGCAACCTTAGTGGATACTTACGTACAGAATAAGTAAAACTGCAGATATCAAAGCAAGAAAAAATCCTTTTCTGTAAGGATTTCTCTATGCAACACCAGCTCTGTAGTGGCTCCTTGGGAAATTGTTCTGTAATTGCTTTTATTTATAAGCAGTTACTAAACAAAGTAACTTATAGAATTGAGCATTCATATGCCTGTTTCATGGAGTTAATTTTCTTGTTTTTCTAGTGGTGACAGTAATTTAGGAGGAAAATAACTCCTTGCTAAATTTGTTAGGAAAAAGTTACAGATAATTCACAAGATACCGTTTTTAAGAGCGTGAGTCTACAAAAACATTGTCTTTTAATTTTGAATAATCTTGAGAGCACACCCTTGCAATATTTATTCAGATATGTTATTTAAATACAAATTTATTTGAGAATGGGCTGCATGTGTTAAATTCACTGATTTTTTTTTTGCATGTTTTTTTCTATTCTCTGAGCAAACAGTTTTCGTTGAGTTGGGGTGTTTGTTACATTAGGCATTTTTATGCTCTGTTTTTCCTCTCAATGGAATTGATGCTAGAGATACAGCAGTGGAAAAACAAACACAGCATTCTGCTTCAGATTGTATTTCATGGGAATGGTTATGCACTATATCATTTAGTTTCTAAAAATAATTCTAGGAAGGATTTTAATAGTGTATGTTTAGAAATTTGTTTTAGAAATTTAGAAATAGTGTATGTTTAGAAATCTGCTTCTCTGTAGCAATTAGAAGTGTTGTTCAGTGTGTATTTGAAATAGAGCTACAATTGCTCTCGCTTACTTACGGAAAACAAAATATCCCGAAGATTGGAATTAGGTTTTTACAGTAAGCTTTTTAAGCAGTGGCTCTAATAAGGGAGAAATCCAGGTGATGCAGATTCTGTGTATTTTATTACCTTTAGCAAGAGGGGAGCAGATGAGTGTCCTTGATTTTGATTTATGATTCCTTTTCAGAAATGACTTCAGTGGTTTAAAATCATAATTGGTTCTGGTAAATGTAGCAGATTAGTAAGACTTGTAGAAGTAACCAAGTAGCATTCCAAGTCTTGCTATTGTATCAACAGTACGGGGAAAAAAAATCGCTGTCATTTGTTACCTCCTTACCCTGGCTTGGAGAATTATTTTTGGTCTGTGTTTGTGTAAATGAAAGCTTTACCTGACTTTAACTCTGGGTCTGTAAGCCTCTGTTTATTAAAAGAATGTCAGTCTGTGTACATTGGACCAATGGCTTTCTGGTTCCCACAACATAGGCATGAGAATACCTAATGTATGAGTTAAGTTAGGTTCTAGGAGGAGGAGAACAATTATTGTTTGAGGTCAGCAGTTTGTTTCTTCACGACCATAAAAAGAATGTGAAATGAAACATCATGAAGTCTTGGAATCTGTTGAGATCTTTTTACATGGATATTGTTCTTTATTGCTATGAGTGATTATAAGTCACGTATAACAATACTGAAAAATCAGAAACATTTGTAAGTCACAAGGAATTTAAATCCATAGTGCACATGAGCTCACAGGTTTGTAGAAACAGCAAAAATAACAAAACCAAATTCAAATGGTAAATGAAAATTGTATCTGGAATAAAATTGTATCTGGTGAACACACTCAAACAGCAGTAGGACTGGGAAGAAGTGATTTTCCTGGTGAGGGTTGAGTCACTGACAACCAAGAAAAGACTTATGAGAAACAGATAGGATTTGGTGCACTTGCAGGGCTGTGTGAACAGATTTTTGTCTTATCTTTGAAAGTGGAATAAATCTCTATAGTTTTAATTAGAGGGAGGAGTGGAAGTCAGAAATGTTTCTACGTTAACAGAGAAATGTAATGCCTAATTGGCATCATTATATAGTTGGAAGAATCGAATGAAAATTTCAAGAACGATTACTTGGTTTTCTCCCCACCTTGCCCTGAGAAAAATGAAGCTTAAAAACAGTACAGAAAGCCATGAACATTAGGAATTTTTAAAATGAACTGCAAGAAGTGCTGATAACCTGCATTTAATTTGGAAGCTCCAATGAGGCATGCACTTACTTCCCTTTCTAGGCGTTTGGCTGTAAAATGTTTGTCAGCCACTGTTCTGAAAAATATGTTGATAATCCTTTGTACTGATGCTATAAATCCCAAACTTTGCAGCTCTGTGCCCTTACTGTGCTAGTTCTCTGAGTGTCCCTGTGCATCCTTGAATCCAGATGCTAAGCACAGATAGATAATTCTCCAGTTTTTGAGCTTTTAGGCTGCTTTTTAACAAAGAGTGCTAAAGTTGGAAAGGAAGCAATATATCAAGTACTTCTTTTGTTAGGGTTGTATTCCGAAAAGTTGCATGCAAACAGTGGTGGAGAGCTTGTTAAAATCAAACCTTGAAAAGTAGAGGTTTGTCTTATAAAGATAGGTCAAGTTCCTGCTCATTTAAAAAACAAATCGGTTAATACTCGATGTTTTCATCATTATAGAATTTAGTCAAGAGTCATTGCAGAGGATGTCAGTTATTCTCCACTATTGTTTGGTCTTTAGGATACATCTGTCTTGATGTTTTCTAAAACTTGTAAAACTGTGTTGTTAAGTGCAACTTAAAATGTACCTCTTCATTCTTAATTTGAAATTACTTTTCTTTAAAGTCGACCCTTTGTGTTCATTACTACAGATGCTTTTACTGTTGTATTTAAAATATTATAATTATTTTTCTAGACCATCTGTCATTCTAGGGGTGACAAATCCTTTTTTTGCTAAAACGCTTCAGCACTGGCCTCACATCATCCGAATTGGAGATATTAAACTTCCAGGTAAAGTACAAATATGTTTACAGTTCTGTGCAACAAGATCTAAGTGTGTGCTTACATACAAATATGGGTAATATAGTTCTATTTAATTTTAGTTTAATGCTAATCAAATCCTTGTGTATACGAATCCATCAAGTGAATTATGTTTTTAAGTATTGTCTTCTGTTGCCAAGTCTAGCATATTAAATGCAAAAGGTGGTAATACCCATTAGTAGTAATCTTTTACCTTTCACACAGTCCTGATTTTATATATCTGCCAGTAATAGTGAAATGAGAAACATAATTTATTAATTTTAGTATGAGTAAAATGTAAGAAATAGTTACAGCAAGTTCACAGAAATTAAGACCCATGTGAAAGCTAAGCTTGAACACTGCAGTAATATAAAAGTTGTGTGTACGGTATTTTGATAATGTACTTCTAATCTGGCAATATTCCTGCTCAAGGTGGATGATTTCCTTATGTGATTAAGTGGAATTTCAATGTAATCTTTGGGTGACAAGTAAGTTGGTAGCATGTAAAATCCTGCAGTACTATAATTGTTACATAAAATTCTTGAATCTATATTCATACACAATCTACATTCCTGTTTGCTGTACAGGTTCACTGTTTGGTTCTGAAACTGGGAATGCATGAGCATCCTGTAGAATAATAGACCATGAAATTAAATTTTGTACAATAAGTTGCGTAAGATTTCTAAATTGGCCAAATTAAGGGTGGCCATGTTCAGTGTGATAAGGCAAGGCCTTGCTTTGTAAAACTAATGGTTTACCTTTGCCTGTCCTTGGTTAGAATACCTGTGAGTATAGAGTGGGATAGGCAGTATTTAGCATATCTGCTGTGTAGTTAAGGTTTGGGAAATGGGATCTTAAACCATTAATGAATTTGATACATGGTGTCAAGTATGAAATTGTGGAGCGTTGGTGCAGCTATGTAAAATGCTTAATCAGGAAGTTCTAAAGATGTGTCCATCTGCCCTGTCTTACAAAAAATAAATCTTATTTCTTTAGGAACAAAGAGAGGCCTTGTGGGTTTGGGTGATTTGGATTTTTTTGCCCGTTTTCTCCCCACTCAGCATTTTCAAAAGCAATTTATTCTATTACCATTTCTAAAGTCGAGTATGCAGTTAGATCTAAGAGGAAGGTTCTGTTGAGGCTGCAAGATTGTTAATAGAGTTTAGGGTCTTTTAGCTGGAGAAGTATACATCTGAAAAAACATAAAAACTTGGTCTGTCCTAGGGAAAGGAGGCTTAATGTTTTTACAACATCTAATCAATAGCTTCTGTTAAAAGGTTTTGTATGCAATCCTTATTTTGACCAAGGTACTCTATAGATTAGTGCCTGAAAGCATTTAACTGAATGGGATTACGGGAAGGTAGAATAAAATCTGAAAGTGGTGAAGTGGCCATTTGGTACTATATAGTCAGTATTTTTCTTTGGCTGCTTTGATTCTGAAAATTGTAATTTGGGGGAGTTTGTTTGGGTTGGTTTCAACAGGAAACTGTCCTATAAAATAAGAAATCTCTGTGCTGTTATTTATACATTTACTGGGTGTTTCTGGATATGTTTGCATGCTGGATGGTGTTTCTAATGCTGCTTGTAAGGTACTTGTAACTGGAAGTACCCAATTCTAAAAATGACTGCAATACATAGCACATCAACTCTAGTATCAAGTAGCAGATACGGAGATGCCAAGTAAGAGGGTTTTAAATGTTTTGGCAGGCGAAGTTCCCAAGCAAGTGAAAGTGAAAAAACTGAAGAACCTAAAAACTTTGGACTCCAAACCTGGTAATAAGTTGTTTCAGAGTTAAATCACCAGCATTTCACTTCTAGAAACCGTACCTGTTGCTCCTTTGGTTATATGCTGCGTGTTTTTTCTTTAGGTGTCTATACCTCTTACAAGCCATACTTGAACAAGGATGATGAAATTGTTAAGCAGTTACAAAAGGTAATACTGCAAATCCCTTAACGGAAAAAATTTTGTGTTCTGTGCTTTGATTTTAAGGCTGACATCTGTCTCCGTAAGTGAAACAAAACTGATTTCTTCTTTCTTTGCCGTGGTTCATAACTGAGTAAGTAGATACACACCCTCGTTCTAGAAGAGGGGCTGCTGCCTTGTTAGTAGTTTCTGTAAGAACTTGGATAGTAGAACTCAAGAAGATCAGTTCACCTGTTTTGGATTTTCAACCCTTAGTCACTATACTGCAGTCACTTTGGTCTAGAAATCTCTTGAATGTTAAGAATCAGAGCTTCCAAACTTTTAACTGTTTTGCAGAAGTTTGTTTATAGAAATTTTTACTTGTTTGAATTACTGTACAAGAAAATTAAAAATCAGCAATTGAAGTGACAAATATCTGTGCAAAAGGACTAGACACTATTGCTTTTGTGGTTCCAGATAGGGATGCTATGAGTAGGCTTATAGCAAATGAGTACAGAAACACTGGAATAGATACTCTTAAAACAAACATACCGCAACTACTTAGGTATTTTGGGGGAATCAGACTTTGTCTCATCTTACTTTTTTTTTTTTTAAGGGTGTCCAACAGAAGCGTCCTACAGAAGCACAGAGTGTGATTCTTCGACGGTATTTTTTGGAATTGACTGAAAGTTTCATAATTCCATTAGTGAGTTCTTGAATTAGTGGGTTTTTTACTTACACAGCATGGAATAGCTGCTTGGGCATTAGCCTAACTAAATCCCAGTAACTAGCAGTATGCCCCTCTAGTCCACACTGGGTACACAAGTAGTCAGCATTTTCATTAGTGATCTGGATGGTGGGGCAGAATGTACCCTCGGCAAGTTTCCTGATAATTACAGAACTGGCTGATGCACCAGGTGATACTGCTGTTTGGAAGGACTTCAGCAAGCTGGAGAAAAAGGCTGAGAGCAGTCTCATTCAGTTGAGCAAAGAGAAGTTCAAAGGCTGCACTTGGTGAGGACTAAATGTGAAGTATTACTGCATGGCATCTTTCTTAAGAGAAAATGCTGAGAAATCTGGGACTGTTTAGCCTAGGGTAGAGAAGGTTTGGAGAGGGATCTCACCAGTGTATATATATCTGAAGGGAAGATGTTAAGAGGACAGAGCTGGGGTCCCAGTGAGAGCAAGAGGCAGTGGGCATAAGTTGTAAATGCACTGGGGTGCATCACAAAGGGGATGCTTAGCAGATCAAGAGTTCTTCTTCCCCCCACCTCTGCACTAGTGAGGCCGTATCTGGACTGTTGTGTCCAGTTGTGGGCCCCTCAGTTCAAGAAGGACACAGAGCTGCTGGAGGATGTCCAGTGTAGAGCAACAAAGATGATGCAGGAAATAGAGCACTTTCCTTATGAGGAAAGGCTGAGGGAGCTGGGTCTCTTTAGTTTGGAGAAGAGGAGGCTGAGGGGTGACCTCATTAATGTCTATAAATAGGTGAGGGGTGGGTGTCATGAAGATGGAGCCAGGCTCTTCTCAAGGTCATCTAGTGATAGGACAAGGGGCAATGGGTGCAAGCTGGAGGTTCCATATAAATATCATAAGAAACTTCTTCACAGCGAGGGTAATGGAGCACTGGAATAGGCTGCAAAGAGGGGTTGTGGAGTCTCCTTCTCTGGAGATACTCAGGACCCACCTGGCTGTGTTCCTTTGTGGCTTGATCTGGGTGATCCTGCTGTGGCAGGGGGATTGGACTAGATGATCTTTCGAGGTCCCTTCTGATCCCTAATGATTCTATGATTCCATGAAATGTCTGGGTGCAGTGCTGGGAAGCCTGCAGGAATGCTTTGGTGGGGCCAGGGAAAGTTAGTTGGACCAGATGGCCTCAAGATGTGTACTCCATTTTGTCAGTCTGTGAATAATATTTGACCTATAGGAATTAAGCATTAAGCTTTGTCTTACTTACACTTACACTGTAGTTGTACTATTCTTTAATTATACAGCATAAAATGTATTAAGGCTATAGCTTCATGTCAAAAACGACACATTTATGTACCTAGAGAAGAGATCCTGGTCTGAAAATGGAACATTTCTCTGTATATGTTGCTAGACAGCATTTTCAGATGCTTACTTGCGTGTATATTAACACGGAGTAAGAACATGTCTTTACTCATTCCTCAACATATTGGAACCCTTCTGTCTACTGTTGAACTTTTAAAAGTGTGGGGTTTTTTCATTTAAGGATCTTTCACTGAATCTTGAGAAATGTCAATATTGGAAAGGTAGAGTTTGAAAATACTTTGGCTCTGTTCAGTATATACCCTTGTATCAAATGACTATTTGCTGTGATAGTTGAGGGGGGTAGTACAAGGTAATCTAATAATATATGAAAAATCAACCAGTTCAACTGGTAAATTAGACCAACTTGGGTTTTTTCCCTGCAGTATTTTTTCTGTCTTCTAGTGGTAGTGTTTTTCCGTGTAAATCATTAGTGTAGAGAAATTTTTCCTTCACCAGTCTATTTGTATATGTACTTCTCTTGTGGGCATAAGACACTGTGTCTAACACATCTTGATTGCTTTCAGTTGGCTTGTCCCGACAAAGCATTTCATTAGTTGTCCACTAGCAGACTGTCTTACCTTCACAACTCCATTTGTACCCGTGTTCTGACTTTCAAAAACTCAGATCTTTTTCCAAGGTAGACAGTTTGGGGTTTGGGCTTTTCGTTTGTTTATTTCTTCACTCATTGATTTTGGAGAATTTTTTTCCATTGGACTATCTGCAGTAGACAAATTTCATTTGTTAAATCTCCTTGGGAAGTTGTTTTATGGCCGTAAGACTGCTATTTCTTCATATTACTGCAGCATTTGCAGGATTTTTCAACTCTTGCACCTATGTCAAGAAAGACCAGAAGTTACAAATTACTTCTGAGGAAAAAAAGTCTCCACTTAAGACTCAGAGCATCTAAAACTGGTAAAAATATTATTATTAAATTCAGCTTTATTTCTGTCTCATTTCCTGTTAAGAAATGTCACTGTTCAATCTATGATGTAGCAGAGGCTGCAGAATTTTTCTCTCACTTGGCCTCAGGTAAAAAAATGCAGATAGAAAAAAAAAACCTGAACACTAAACATTCCAATGAATTTTGCCGACTGGTTAGGAATTACATAAAATTTGATGCCTTATACATAGAGACATCAAAATGCAGTCATTTGCATATAAACACTTTCCAAGTGTACAGTGGTTTGTATTGATGTGCTTGTCTGAGCTGGCAAGGCAGAGCCTGGCTCCTGATACCAGACTCTAAGCTTCAGCAGGTGCTTTGCTGAGAAATGTCTCTCCTGCATTAGGTAGCCTGCTGCAGCTCTAGCCATGTCTTTGGCAAGTATTGATATTGCAGATGCCCTCAGCTGACACAGTGTTTCGTAGGCTAGTTCTGTATTTACGCTTTTAATTAAGGACTTGGCAAATCATTTTCAAGTACTTGATATAAAGTGGGATTGCTCTTTAGAATTGACTGTGATATGAAGGTAACTGTGGACTGTCACAAAAGTGAGATTAGAGAATCATAGAATCAGTTTGGTTGGAAGAGACCTTTAAGATCATAAAGTCCAACCATTAACTCAGCATTGCCAGATCACCACTAAATCATCATTTACTAGTGGCTGGAGTTCAGGAAATGTGTGTATTGCACATCCTTTTCCTCATATCCTTTCTGAATCTAGCTGGCATAGAGTTCTGTTTTCAGGAAACATTAATGGTATTAGATAAGCTTCTTATGCTCTTGTGGAAAACAAATGACCTCACCCTATACCAGTACTGAAGAGAAAATGCTGTAGTCACAAGTGATAAGTAAACATCCACGTGGACTGTGTATCTTCATGGCTATGCAAACAGCCATTCTTTTTCCTTCCCTAGGAACGTTATGTGGCAAGCTTAATGCCTTTGCAAAAATGCATATCACCATGGAAGGTAAGGAAATATAAGGTTCAGATGAGCTGGAAGTTGGTGATGGGAGAAAACAGTTATGGTAGCGTACTGATTATTTTTTTCATTACTTATTTACATAGAGCCCACCACAGCTGAGACAATTTAGCCAAGATGATTTCATGAAGACACTGGAAAAAGCAGGACCACAGCTCACATCAGGTTTAAAAGGAGACTGGATAGGACTTTACAGGTCATTTCTTTGATCAGCATAAAATATTTTAAATTGTGCTTCTCCAGAGCAACTTATTATGCTTATTGATTTGAATAAGGTGATGGAACAATTTGTCCTGGAGGCTGTCTCTAGAAACTTAAATCTTTTTGTAACAATGAATGGTTTTTATAAGATGCTGATAATGCTGCAGGTCTTTGTATACTGGTTATTTGTGGTTTTATTTCTTGTTCCAACTCAATTCTTCCTTTTAGTCAAACACAGAGATAAAAATAAGGATATTTCAAACTGAGCTCTGCTTTTTTTCATGACAAAATTCCTAAGCTTTATTGTCCTTCAGACACCTTACCTTGTTTTCTTAGTCCTGGTCTTGGTTAATGCGTGTTATACTTCAGAATATTAGGTTACTTTGAAAGTAAACAGAGAAAGGGTCCCAATATCATCTTCAGCCTCAGACATCAGTACATTTGATGCCATAGAAAACAGTGTTATCTAAATTGTAAGTAAACTATAAAATACACTTTATATTGGTTTTTCACCAGGCATTTTCTGAAATCACCAAACTTTGATGGCTGGTTTAGGAGCCGGCAGAAAGAAATGACACAGAAGTTGGAGGCCCTTCATTTAGAAGCACTCTGTAATGAGGTTAGAAAAATGTGTGCTTATGTTTATTATCTCGTAATCAAAATATATTCTCCCTCAAGTGAGTTTTAGTCCTCCTGTTCTCATAGATCAAACAGAAAAATGTAAACAGTTTTTTCAAGTCTGATCTAGCAAAACATGATTGTTAAAGAAGTGCGAGGACTCGCATAGCAGAAGAGAACACTGTGAAATTGCTAACTTTTGTAATAACAACTGTCCCTTGTACTTTTTGTGTCTGTGCATTTTGAAATTGAATACACCTTCAACCCCCCCCCCCCCCAAAAAAAAAAACCCAAAAAATCGTTTTTCCTCTTATTTGATGTTATTTTGTTTGCCTTCCTCCTTTGATGTTTCATTTAACAACACATCTGTAGTTTTTAAGATACGAACTTGGTACCTTAGAAAATTGGCAACTAATCAGATACGGATAGTACATAAGCCTGCAACTGATCCATAGCAATTGGATGCTGAGAAGTGAAATGTCTCTGTTCATGTACACAAAATGCCTCACAAATAAGAATGAAAATCATGATGCAAGATCAAGAAACTGAAGTGCATATCATTGTAATGTTGGGTCAGAAGACCTGACAAAAGTTATCACAAGAAAGAGATGTTACAGCTCAAGTATCACTGATTTTACTTATCCCTTGCCTTGTCATTTCCCATACAGCATGCACTAGTAACCCAAACAGTGTTAAAATCAAGCAGCCCAAGTGACTTGAAGTGCAATAGCTAGATGAATTACATCCTGTCTGCTGGAGGGTGTCCAGCATAGAGCAACAAAGATAATGAAGGAAGTAGAACACCTCCTTTCTGAGGAAAGGCTGAGGGAGCTGGGTCTCTTTAGCTTGGAGAAGAGGAGGCTGAGGGGTGGCCTCATTAATGTCTATAAATAGGTGAGGGGTGGATGTCAGGAGGATGGAGCCAGGCTGTTCTCAAGGTCACCTGGTGGTAGGACAAGGGGCAGTGGGTGCGTGCTGGAACACAGGAGGTTCCATATAAATACCAGAAGGATCTTCTTCACTGTGAAGATAACAGGGCATTGGAACAGGCTGCCCAGGGAGGTTATGGAGTCTCCTGTGGAGACGTTCAAGACCTGCCTGGATCTGTTCCTGTGCGACCTGGTCTAGGTGATCCTGCCTGTGGTAGGAGAATTGGACTAGATGATCTTTCCAGGTCCCTTCCTATCCCTAATTAATCTGTGACTTCAACCGTATCCAACTATAATTGACACAAACTTACTGCAAAGAAATGTGTCAAATTTATTACTGATTCTGCTTTTTCTTTTGCCCCAAATGTTAACATCTTTCTGTATATGAGGAAAGGTCTTTAATAGATTAACAGTAAAGGAGTAGGGGAACTGAACTTAGCTAGGAATATTGACTTGCAGAGTATATTTTGCTAGTTATAAACCATGTGGTCTCCTTTAATGCCCTAGATTCAGGAAGTGCCACCTGGCACTCTTTTAATATTTCATTGTGCTGGCAAGTCTGGTTTAGTAAGCATTCACTGCCACTAGTTTTGAAGCAAAGCTTTTAAGGCATGATTTTCATTGTTTGTTCATTATGTGTGTGTACACTAGTGTACTGTTTGTAGCAGGTCCTGGGCAAACATACAAATGAAGCAGGCTTTGCAGGTCACAGTAGACACAGTACATGAGTAAAATTAGTTTAGGAAATGGCTTGAGAGAATAAGGAAAAGGATAATACCCATTCTAAACAGTATGTATGCATTCATACTACTTTTGAAAACTTCGTTACCAGAAACATTTCAGTGCTTAATTTTTATTCTTTCAGAACTTGGTATTCTGGAGTCAGAAGCATACTGAAGTAGAAACAGTGGATCTTGTCTTAAAGTTAAAGAATAAACTGGTAAGTAACTGATTGAACACAGCTCGAATTTGCAGGATAAATGCCCTATGTAGTTGTGTTTATGGGTACTTGAATGAAAATATTATTAATAACTAGGTATCTCAAGGAAGCAATGATTCAGGATTTTTTTTATAAAGCATAAGTTCATTTGAGCCATGACTGAAAAGTTACCTCGCTTCCCAACATCATCCAGCTAGTTTGGAAGCATTACACTGCTCTTGTTTTTTAAAACATACTTGGAATTTTGTGCTTCATGTAAGCAGGAGCAAGACTGAATCCTCAGAGAAGAAAGCTAGACTTTCTTGTTGCTGAAAGCCCAAGTCAGCGTTAGCTCACGCTGTTGTGGAGTTGTTGAGGAAACCTGCTATTGTACAAATTCCTATGCAGTTGGCAAATGAGGAGGAATTAATTTTCTAGATTTTATATGTCACTGTCTTAACACAAATGTGAATTTGTGGAACAAATGGTGTTTTATTGTACCTTTTCAGTTGCAGGCTGACAGAGAACATCTTCCTGTGAAAACTGACACACTGAAAAAGCTGCAGACACATATCAATGATATCATACTAGCACTTCCAGAGGACTTACAGGACATCTTGCTCAAAACTGGCACAACATGATACCTACTGGTCTTGTTTTGTGTGTGCAGGAAACAAAAGGCAAAAACTTTTTCACAGAAGACAATGGCTTTACTGAGCTTGGAACACAGCTCTAAATAGTATATTCACACTACAAATGGACTGTACATACTGTATAGCCCACTATACTATTTTCACAGTTATTTTCCACTTAAATATCAATGCAACAAAGGGAATTCCTGTGGCTAATAATGTATGAAGTAAGTGCTCTTAAAGAAAAACTCTGTGGGCATATGAAACTATATCACAATATAGCACCACAATGTGCAGTGCTGGCATTGCAGAATGTTTTCCAATTGGTGCTGCTATACCCAATCCTGTGAACTCAGGGGTAAGCAATACTCATCCTAAACTGTCCTGTTGATGTAGTATCTGGTTGCTTTTTTTCTTTTAGTTTTTGTCTAGTGATAAATCTAATTGACATATTCTGACTCAGAATACATTAGAGTTGAGGCATTTTAATGGTAAATTTAATTAATCAGAACTGTTTCAAGGTTTCAAGGACACTTTGTTTTAGCTGAAAAAAATGAGACTCTTCTTAACTTTCTTGCTTTCTCCATCTTTCCAAGACCATTTTAATTTATAACTTTTAAAGAAAAGAAGGCAGCTGACAAAAACTTCCTGAAGAGAAGTCTTTTCCATTCAATGTCATTTAATTAAGGTGCTCTTATTCACATGCCTTAAATGTAGAGTAATTGTGTAGTAATTGGTGATTTTAAACTGCTGACATTCAGGATTTAAAGTGAATCAATAGTATAAACATAAGGATGCCGTTATCTATCACATGAAATAAATACATTGGTGTTCTAATACAGATATTAAAACCGATGATAACATACACTTAAGTGATACACACTCTTGTTTAGTTGGAGATCAAAACAGTCACCTTCTGTTACTTAGTTTGTATTTTTCATACCAATGGATGTTTGAGGTGATAATGCGGCTGGAAGGGGAAGATAGTGGCTGCAACTGAAAAAACCTTTAGAAAAGGATGAGCTGTGTCAAGAAAAGATTGTAGCATGAAATTATTTTCAGTATATGCCTATAGCAGACATGCATAAAGAGTAAGTTTCTCTAGCATATTAGGCTATGAGAATGTGATGTTTATCTTGAACAAGTTTTAGTGGTATATAACAACTCAGCTGCTCCACATGTATTGCTGTACTTGGTTTCAAGTTGACTGGACTTTTTATATGAGAAGTGGATCACAGTTATAAAAAAAATTGCTTTTATGTGCTCGGATAGAATTTTTTAAAACTTAAAACATAATCCTGCTATAAGAATATGCTTTTTTATTATAAATATTTCATACCATCTTTCTGAAAATGCCTTACTTAGATAAAAAGTGTTACAACGGTGTTTTTATGAAAAGAATGTATTTTAATACTGTTGGTTTGTATAGTTACTTATGACCAAAAGTTTTAAGTAACGTAATAGAGACATTAACTACATCACTTCAGCATTAATTTTTAAGTTACACTTTTGTTTTTTTGGGGTTTTTTTTTGCACACCCTGATGAATAGCATTTCTAATCCAGAAATTACTCTGCAGCCGTTCTTGTACTAAATTATCTTAAATATTTATCCTTGAGCACTGTGTAATTTCTTGGAACCATTTAAACTGGTAACACATACGGCAACTTACGTGACTGCAAATATGTATTTTTGTAAAAGAAAATAAAGGGGTTGGTTTATTTTCCACTTCGGAAGTTATGTGATTCACCTTACGATGTGTTTGGTTTTCTTCATCTGTAAGCAAAGTTTTCCAGCAGCTTTTAGAGACTGCTACATAGTCTGAATTGATGAAGCTATACCCCTTAGTCAGCAGAACCACCTGATATGGTGGAGTGGTGGTATAGCTAGATTATGCAATGTAGCTGTATTGACAGAGCTGCAGAATCTTCAAGAAAGCAAATAGCAAGGGCTGTCTGCCCAGCAAAGTCTGTCCAGTCTCAGGTTAATTTTCTGAACACATTTCAGAAGCCTTAAGAAACATCACAGGGGAAAGTAGACTGCAAGAAAAGCTCAATTCAGGTTTCTTCAATGGAGTTGGTATTAGTTGAAATACCTGAATAACTACATCCTTAAATAGAACTCTGTTCAAAAGAAAGGCAAAAATCTATACTCCGTTGGTTGTTGTCTTTGTCAGTGGCTCCTCAGATTTCTTTGTCACTATATAAAAGTAATGCTAAGTGCCAAGACATGATATAGAGCGCATTCAGATATGGTAAGGGTGCAACTAGTCCTCTGAACAGAGGAGAATGAATCAAAAGTATGCTGTACGTAATAGTTAAAACTTGAGTAAGACTTTCAACATGCTATTTACAAACAATCCCAAGTTGTGTCTTGTGCACATTAGCTTTTTGTTAGGATCTGGTCCATAACTCTATCAAGACTATTATGTGTTTTTCTTCTTTATGAAGACTTTTTTAACAGGGTAAGTAAATAGTAAATGATAGATTTTGTGTACTGACATAGTTTCTAAATAGCTTAAGTAAGTATTTCTTCATTAAAATGTTGTAGGTCTTGTTGCCGTCTGTGTGCAACATGTTCTAATGTGCTATGCCATAACTGATCAATTACCGACCATTACTTCCTTGGGAGAATTATACAATTGTTCAGGTTGAAAACGACTTATAAGATCAAGTCCAACTACTAATCTAATGGCTCAGTGATTTACATCTTTATTTCATTTTATTGCATCAGCATTCCAACATCACAAAGCCATTACTTTAATACTCAATGCAGCTCAATCTTGCCCCAAATTTATTTATCACCGTCGTATGGGCTTCGTACAGTAGCTGTTAAAGCAGGTTATGAAATCAAACATACCTCTCCAGAAAATGGTATAAACTGTGGCTTGTTTCACTTTTATTCCTGTATTGCTCCTTGTATCTACTGCTTCGTGACCAAGAAAACATGTTAATTTGATGCCAACATCACACTGTGCATAATAGTTAAAACACCATCCCAGAGATCATAGAAACAGTGTTAAGAAAAAGATCCTGCTGCTCTCAGTGCTCCTGTGAAGGCAGCTTGATGGATTTTTATTTTGGCTCTAGTGCTACTAGGGTGTGTGGGGGTGTTATCCCCAAATTATCCCAAAATCTGGATTTCTCTTAGGGTGTGTTAAAGCCTATCCTCACACATAGCTGAGGGATCACTTTATTGCAGGTTTCCAGAATGCTGGGAGTGAAATAGACATCTCTACAGTTAGCTGCCTCAGTTGTGAAAACATACAATTAGCATAATGAACATATTAGTTATCAAGGCTCTACAGATTGCAACTTTAGTCCTATGACTTATTGACTAATTCCTTCGAAACAAAGTTATGGGATACTTGTTTCTTCCACTTAGGAATGATTAAGTTTCTTTCAGCTGTCTTGTTCAACAAGTACCAGAAATACCTCGATTTAGTACAACCCTGACAGATTATTTCAGGTTATAAGAAATCGGCCTTCAGCAGGACGAATTCTCTGAGGCTACAATGACACTCTAGCCCCTTCTTTTGCTCACAGATGGTCTTAGGAGGCAGCGCCTGTTGTTTGCTCTGCCTCAGCCAAAGCTCAGGGGGAGGATGAGCTGCGAGAGGAGTGAATAACAGCATTTGGGGGACTAATGCCCCGTCGGACACTGCTGGGCCCCTTCCTGGGCGCAAGCAGCCGGATCTCCCGTCAAACCCTGCCACACCGGGGCTTTTCCCTTCCTCCTCTGCTTGCGCTGCCGGCGGCGGATGCCCGGGCGCGCAGTGTCGGCTGGGAGCGGTAGTTCGGTCTGCCGTTGGGCGCCCGCGCCGTGGGGCGGTTCCGCCACCGAGGGATGTGGGGAGTGTGACGTGATCGTGTCCGCGTTGGAGCCGGGCGGCAGCGCCGAGGGTGACGTGGCACAGAGCGAGTCCGCTGCGCGGCCCGGTCACAGAGGAGGAGCCGCTGCCGCTGCCGTTCTTGTCGTTGCCGCCCGCGCCCTTATATAAACTGTCGCCGCTGGGCGAACGCCACGCTCGTATTCTCAGCCGCGGAGGGATCCCAGCGTAGACTGCATCCCCTTGCCTGCCTGTGCCCGAGACGCCATGGGCCTCACAATCTCCTCGCTCTTCTCCCGCCTCTTCGGCAAGAAGCAGATGCGCATCCTCATGGGTAAGGGGTGCTAACGCGGGTGTGCTTCGGTCTGTCACAGCTCCCCTTTGGATTCCCTAGGCCCCTTTGCTCTGTCTTGCCTTGCCTTGCCCTGCCCTACACTGCCCGGCCGCTCCCGCTGGCGGTGGGGGTGGGGAGAGCGGCGGGACGGGCCGCAGGCTCACGACGAGGGTTCGCCCTGTCCCGGGGTACGGAGGGCGAGACCCTGCGCTGTCTCCTTCCCTGGGAGCTTGTCAGGCCGCTGCTAAGTGAAAGATCGGAGATGAGAACCAAGGCGGCGGAGGGAGCGGCTGGCACTGGTCTGTGTCTTCTCTTTCTCCTTCTTTGCTCGCTATCCCATTTCCTCGCGTCTGGGATCTTCGTGCTGGCGGACGCAGCGAGACAGAGCCTTTTTTTTCCCGGGTGCAGCCCTAATCCCTTTACCTGCGTTTTGGCCTGCGCCGAGCCAGGTGTAGAACAAAGATCGAGTTGCGGTAGGTGAAGCGGCGCCCACTCGTGGGGTTGAGGCTGTGGTCCTCTCCCCGAGCCGAAGAACCGGGCGAGGTGGTCTGGGGGCACTGCTGCACCACCACTTGGAGTCTTCGGCCAAGGCGTGACAAAGCCCCGTGTGCTCAACATTAAGAGCTCAAGAAATTGCTTTATAATGGCTGATTTTAAGTAACTGTGGTGCTTGTTTCTCTGGTCCTTTTGAAATGACGTTTTGGTGTAGCATATATGCATTTTAATTCTTCTGTAAGTCATGTACAAAACAATAAGACCCTGCAGCTTACTCTCCCAGCGCTTACTTCATTTTAATGTCTGCTCATATCTGAAATTAAACTCTGGTTCTTTTGACGTGGACTGTGTCAGAGTTTAAGCCTGTGGTTCTTGAAAATTCTCACTTTTAAGATTATGGTTCAAAAGGTCAAAGCAAGTGCATACTGCATTCTGCATTTTCTTTTCCACTTTTCTTCCTCTGCTGCCTTCTACCCACCTACCTACCCCTGCAACCATTAGGTACAGACAGAATTTTCTCAGGTTCTCTTACCAAAGTGAATGGAACTGGATTCATGGTCATGGCTTCAAATAGCTTGTCCCTAGAAATTTATGAAGTGACAGCAATGGAACTGGGACATAACTATGAGACTTCTTAACCCACTACTTATCCTTATTGCTGCCTGGGTATGCACAGCAGACACAATAATGAAGCTTTTTTAAATTATATTTTTTCACGTTCTCTATACATTTTGTCGTAACAGTTCTTTATTGTGTGCACAGTCATTTGTATTGCATTTTCTGGGTTTGGAAATAGAAACTACTCCATTTCAAAATAAACTGAGCAATTTTTGGTTTTAAGATAACTATATACATCCCTTGTTTTCAGGGAGGTTATGTGGCTGACTCCCTAGCAGCCAGACTCTACGTATGAAGACTGCAAAAGCATAATGCAAAAACCTTTGCATGAGCTTGACTGTAGGATTAGTTAGTATCTATGGTATCTTTTGTTGCATTCTGCAAGTAATAACGAAATCAGGAAACCAGTGTTGAAGAGATCAAATCAGCTTGCTAGCCTTTTAGTTTCTTTTTTGCTAGGTAATTGGTTCAAATTTAAGTAGGAGATGAGTTAGGGAGCTGCACTTTCTAGCAGTTAGTTCAAATGCATTTTTGAAAAATAATTGTAGTTCTTAAAGCATTGTATTAAAATAGAAGACTGGGTCAGGGCATGAGACTGCATCATGTTTGTTACGAGAGGGTATAAATGCTATGTTGTGATGAGCAAGGACCTAAACTGGGTGCTTAGAAGCAGAATGTTTTGTTGGATGTGACATTTGTTTAAACCTGTAATGTAGAAGTGAGGCTTCTCATAGCATTTTATATTACATGTCAACACTTTCATTTGATCCCAGTATCCATTCAGAGATTTCTCAGACACTTCTGCAGTGATAATTTTCAGTGTGGTTTGAAGAAGAGCTGTACAGGGCTGGGCCTTTTAAGTTGTTACACCAGCTAAGTACACTTGCAAAGTAACTTCATACACCAGCAAAGTAACTTCATGGGGTGAAGTGTTGATGGAGAAATATGCAGAGGTTATATGGGTAAGTTGATAATGAACAGATGATCAATTTATAATGGAAATTTTCACAGCTTTCTTCTGTTTCTGTAGAGCTAAAGATAAAGGAGAATTAATTTCACTCAAAAGACAGACTTTATGTTGAGTTCTGCAGAATTGGAACATTTTTCATCAGGTACCATTACTGACAGTAAACACTATGTTTTGTATTCTCAAAATATATTTATGATAAAAAGGTGGACATTTAAAGTATAGATACTGTTACTGAAATAGTTTTTTACAAAAAAAACTTGTGTACTTAAGTGTAAGGTAGAAGCTTTCTGGTTTTGTTTTTCATTTTCTCATGGGAAACATTAATTTTGGAAGCAGCAAATATAGTAAATAATAGTAAACTCAATCTGACAACCAAAATAAGTTCCTTTATCTATAGTTTCTATGAAATTCTATGCTATACCAACTGAGGCAGCTTGGTGTTCAGCCACTGAAGATCAGAAGGTTGGTAAAAGAGGAATGTTTTGTCATCACAAGAGGGCTGTCCCCAGGGACAAGCAAACTACAAGTCTGAGTTTTAGAAACAACGAAAGGCTGTGAATAAAACCATCTTAACAGCAGTAAAGGGCTTAGAACCACAGTGGTTTTAACAGGTATCACAGCATTGTAGTATTTTTCCTTCAGATAAAGGAGTAGAATGTTCAACCTGGCTTAAAGATAAGTGGTTGCAAGTCTGTGCATCCCTTTTGTATTCACTGTACTTCACTGTAGTCTTTCTGCTTTTTGATGCAACTGGTAGTAGCCATTGTATGGTGCATCCACATTCATGCACCTTAAACTTGGTCAGTGGTCAGGTAATGAAATAAGAGTGAAAACCTGAAATTTACTTTCTTTGGAGATTTAAGACTTGAGTTTTAGTCTTGATAGTTTAATCAACGGTATATTTTATGACATGGAAGAAGCTTATAGATTTACATTTAGTGTTCCAAGGTATGTGTAAATTTGTATTTACATGTGTAGGTTACTAAAAGCAGTAGTTACATCTCCTGATGGCTCAAAATATTAAATGTCATTTGTTGCTCTGAAATTTCTTGTTCTAAGAAAATTGGTAAATGGCAAATTGAATTAAGAATTATGAATGGAAGCTGTGCTTTAGATGATTAGTTACTTAGACCTCATAACTTTTACTATTTGGCTAAAAGAGGCATGTTTTGTTAATAGCAGCCATGGTGACTTGCAGAAGCTGCCTTCTCTCAGTTAAAAGGTGCTGTGCCAAGTGTGGAGTTGAAAGAAAACACATATCCATAACTTGGCTTGTGTCAGGACAAAGTCCAATAGCTTAATTAGAACTGTGGGTAAGAGTGGATTTAAACAAAGTCTCTGGGCCTTGTACTCACACAGCTAATGGGGCTAATGCCAGTGTTGCTGAGGTGTTAGTGGATTCTGGTACAAGTGTTGAGTGGATAACTGGAGCGACAATTTCTTAAATTTGGCAAATATTTGAAAACTCTTGACTGCCTTCTAATTTTGTCATAATATCTTCAAACACTTATCTGCCTTCCTGTGTACCTTTTAGTATAACCCCTAAATATGATAAAACAATTTGTGTAGATAAAGGTTTCTTTCTTCCACTGTTAATTTTTACTAATCCTTTCTGTATTTATTCTACTCACAACTTTGGGATTTTTTGGAGGGTAACGGGAGAAGACTTCATGAGTATGTGTAGCTCTAATAGGTGGTTCACCTAATTTACTGGAAAACTATGACCTATCTCATGTGAAATGTTTTCTTTTAAAGATCATAGAATTGGAAGGGACCTCGAAAGATCATCTAGTCCAATCCCTCTGCCACAGCAAGACACCCAAACCAGGACCAGGCATGTTTAAAACGTCTCCAAAAACAGAGACTCCACAAACCCCCCAGGCAGCTCCCTCCATCGCCACATCACCCTCCCTAGGAAGAAGTTATGGAATCGGTCAGGGTTAGAAGGGACCATGGAATCATCCAGTTCCAACCCCCTTGCCGTGGGCAGGGACACCCCACCCTAGATCAGGCTAGCCAGAGCCTCATCCAGCCTGGCCTTACACACCTCCAGGGATAGGACACCAACCACCTTCCTGGACAACCCATTCCAATCTCTCACCACTCTCATAGAGAAGAACTTTTTTCTCATATCAAGTCTTAATTACCCATCTCCAGCTTTTCTCCATTCCCCCTAGTCCTGTCCCTACCTGATATTCTGAAAAGCCCCTCCCAGGTTTTCTGTAGGTCCCATTCAGGTACTGGAAGGCCACAACAAGGTCACCTCTGAGCATGCTCTTCTCTAGACTGAACAGCCCCAACTCTCTCAGTCTGGCCTCCTAGGAGAGGTGCTCCAGTCCCTCTAATCATCCTCGTGGCCCTCCTCTGGACACACTCCAGCATGTCCACATCCTTCTTGTAATAAGGGCTCCAGAACTGGACACAGTACTCCAGGTGAGGTCTCACCAGAGCAGAGTAGAGGGGGAGAGTCACCTCCCTTGACCTGCTGACAACATTTCTGGTGCAGCCCAGGATCTGGTTTGCCTTCTGGGTCGCAAGTGCACACTGCTGGCTCATGTTGAGCTTTTTGTCCACCAGCACCCCCAAGTCCCTCTCCTCAGGGCTACTCTCCAGCCAGTCAATTCCCAGCCTGTATGTGCTTAGTGTTGCCTCACCCCAGATGCAGGACCTTACAGTTGGTCTTGTTAAACCCCATGAGGTTGGCTTGCACCCACCTGTCCAGCCTGTCCAGGTCCCTCTGGATGGCATCCCTACCCTCCAACGTGTCTGCTGCACCACATAGCTTGGTGTCGTTAGCAAACTTGCTGAGGGTGCACTCAATGCCTCTGTCAATGTCACCAACAAAGATGTGAACAAGACTGGTCCCAGGACTGATCCCTGAGGGGCTCTGCTTGTCACTTGGTCTCCCACTTGGACATGCACTCATTGACAGCCACTGTTTGGGTATGGCCATCAAACCAGTTCTTTGCCCATATAGTGGTCCACCCATCAAACCAATGTTCCACCAGACATCCATCTAGACGTCCTGCAAATCCTCACTTGAAACTGATCTGTGTGAGAATAGTGTTTGGCTTCAAGCATTGTGCTACTGAAGCCATTGTCTTTCAGCATGGGTCAAGTACTTGAGGGTTAGAGAGGGTTTTTCTGAATCTACCTGTATGGAAACATTAACGTTTATTACAAGTTTAATGTCTCACAAAGTCTTGTGAAACTTCAACTGCACCATGTCTTTTTTTGTTTGTGTGACTCTAGAAGAGGCAAACAATAGTGATCTTAAAACTGTTAGATTTTAATTGGAGGATTTTTGAGTTCTTTGCCCCTCAGGGAGTTCTGGATTTTAAACCTCCCTTTCTTCTTTCATTACATTACCAATTGGAACAACTTTTTTATGCAGTGTGGGTACCAAAGAAGCAGCATTGGCATGTATGACTGTACTAAAGCTGTGAGAATATAGGACAATTACAGATAAGAGTGGTTGTTTTTTTAATTAGTTTGCTGTAACAGCAGTTTGTAACTTGAGAAGGAGGAGGGTTTTTCAGAGTTTGGTTTCATTCTGAGTAAGTAGGTAATTTTGAGTTACATTTTATTGCAAGGCTAAGGAAACCATTATACTATTAATAGTTAAGTAATCAAACCACTTGAAGCTTAATATATGTAGTCACCAAGTAAGAAATTAACTTGATCCCAGAATAATGTTAGCAAACAAGGATAATGTTTCAGTTCTTTCAGGTGCTTGCTGTAGTGTGTACTTTAAGTGCTAAGGAGTAGACTTGAGCATAAGGAACTGTATTTTGAGTTGCTCTTGTGTGTTCTAAAACACCTGACAATAAGTGGTTGCACCAAAAGTTTTATGACAGCTACAATGTATGCCAACAGTGTTGGTGATGCTTCTCCAAAAAAGGTTGAGGGGTTGGTTGCTTTCTTTAAGGATCACATATTTACCTTTTCTTTTTTAATGTAAGTTTCATCGTAGAAACAGAAAGGCAAATTTCAGTAGTCTGCTTGTGATGGTCAAAAGTGGAGACTCATGATGAAACCTTCTTTGTGGATCGCAGTGAATACAAGTGGTATCCTGAGGAAAAGTTACAGTCTTTAGAGTCTGTGTGTAGGGACGCAGGAGTTTCCTAATGTTTGTAGTTTTGTCAGTGCCAAAGTCTTAGCCAAAGGGCCAGAGCCTGTGTGATAAGACTTCAATTAATACAAGCACTGAAAAAAGATGACTAGCAACTTGCACTTGTAGGTTGTAGACCGAGTGTGTTAACTGAGTTTGACCTGGTTGCTTGTTCTTTCTTAGTGCTGGGTAGAGAGATAAGTGTTTCAGCAATGACCCAAAAGTAATTAAGAAGTTGTTTCTTTTCAGAAAAAAACCCCACCTCAATACTTTCTGTGCAATGATGTGTTCTAAAGTTACCAGGTTTGTATTGGGAACTAAATGAAATTTTATCTTTATTCTAGTTGGTTTGGATGCTGCTGGTAAGACAACTATTCTTTATAAACTGAAGCTAGGAGAAATTGTCACCACAATCCCCACTATTGGTAAGATAATAAATTCTTGTGTCTTCATTCTTATTACTCTTACATTCGTGTTGTAGAGACTAGCTTCTGAAGAGCATAGAGATTTGCTGTCTTTCTGTTGGTGCAAGAATCAAGATGAAAATGGGCTTTCTGGTACTGCCATACCATAACTGTGTGAGACCAAAGATACATCTAGACCAGAACCCTGTGTCTGATAGTGTGAAGCAGCTGATGCTCAGGATAATGGGAAGTTGTTAAGTAGCAGTACTTCCTTCAAACAAACATGAACCTCTGGCAGTTTGTGTCTGAAAGATATGCTGAACCAAAGGTAGAGTACTGAAGGTGGAATGCTTAATTTTTATTCTTTTATTCCCCTCAGTCAATTTTATCTCAATCTAGTAATTCTAGTAAGCCATTTCATACATATTTGGGACATGTGTTAGTTAGGAAGTGGTTATCTTTAATATGATTAAAATTGTATTTAACACTAGTGTTAACTATTTCAAATTAACTCTATTTTTAGGTTTTAATGTGGAAACAGTAGAATACAAAAACATCTGTTTTACAGTTTGGGATGTTGGTGGTCAAGATAAAATTAGACCTCTTTGGAGGCATTATTTCCAAAACACACAGGTAAGAGTTTGAGAGAGAAACAGCCTCAAGACCTGTTTTGTCAAGTCTCATTATGTTCTGTAGAGTTATATAGCAAGTAGTCTTCTGTCTTTTTGTTTCAGAAAGATACCTCACTAATTCCTGCAAGTTCTAGTGGATATCCTAATGTTACTCTAATTTAAACTAGTCTGTTTACCCTGGAGGCATCAAGTATTGTGAGTTTAGTCCTTCAGGGTCTAACAGTGTTCAGTAATGTGCCAGAACAGCTGGTTTGTTGCTGTGTCCATGCATTGATCTGTTTGAATAGGTCTTGGCTTAAACATAAAAAATGTTTGTGTTTAAATACCCTTCTACCTACTCTTTTTTTTTTTTCCTTCACAATTTGCCTTACATTATACAGTTTTTACTCTGATGTGTATGTGACTGCTGTCATTTTTGGTAACAAATTATGAGTACTGAGTAGTGTGTGTAAGAAGGACACTTCAGTAACAGAGATGCCATTAGAAATACTTTTGCTATGGTCCACAAAAAAAGAAATTCAGGACTTACTCTAAGAGTGTGGGGATTTCTAGTGCAAATTGAGGTGTTGAAGCACTTGTTTTCTTACTGCATTTAGTATCATACAGGAGAAAACGGAGCAGGGGAGACTTAGTTTCTGAAATTTTGCTTGTTTTTTGTGTCAGAATTCTCAGACTAAATACAACACTTGTGGTTTTTAATGTTCTTACTTAGAAGGCTTAGCTTTATTTTTTGTTGCAACTTACTACATAGTTCTTCAGACAGGCATGTCAAGTTGCTTAAAGAGTAATTTCTGAAAAAGTTTCTTACTTGAGGGAGGGAGAAGATGACCACAAAATTCAATAGAAATGTTTAGTGTTTAAAATAGTGCTGTGTTCTTACATTAGCTTTCATTACAGGGTCTCATTTTTGTGGTAGACAGCAATGACAGAGAGAGGATCCAGGAAGCAGCAGATGAGCTGCAGAAAATGGTAAATATGTCTTCTGAAATATGATTTTTAGACTTTATCAGTTTTTTGGACGTTTGTTGGCTTCCCTAAGAGAAATAGGATTCTGAAATTTTGGGGAGCTTGTACAGTGCATGCTGTATTCACCTGGTCTTTCTGGGTCACATAGGAACTTCAGCTAAGAACTTTTCTGTCCTTCGTAAAATGTTTACAGAAATACAACAGATAAAGAGGATTTTAGAGAAGAAAAAAGCTAACAATTGCAGCAGCAAGGTGCCAGTACATATAAACTGTGTATTAAAATAATGTTTCCTTACTTGTCCAAGTTCTGTTGAGAGCTGAATTTCACTCAGTACTGAACTAGTGACTTTCACGTGTAGGAATTAAAATGTTTATAACCCTTAAATCATTGTTGAGGTTTCTTTTAGTGATTGTTAAAATAACAAGTACTTAATGGAGTTCATTTAATAATGTGGCCATTTTCTTTCTTAGCTTCAGGAAGAGGACGAGCTTCGAGATGCAGTGCTGCTTCTGTTTGCAAACAAACAAGATCTGCCAAATGCCATGGCAATCAGTGAAATGACAGATAAACTAGGACTTCAGTCTCTGCGTAACAGAACTGTGAGTACTAAACTTCCTGGTTGCTGATCTATCTCTTGTCTTCCTTTTTTATATGTCATAAACGTATGTGTTCTTTTCAGTGGAAAGGGAAGCTTTCACCACTTCCTGTAGAAAGATGCATGCAACTGCTATTGAAGTCTGTACTGTATAGTTAAAAAGCAAGTTCAAAACAAGTGATTTAGAGGTATGATGCAGTGTGTACAGCTATTGCAAGTGTTTCATCTCTCACCTATTCCCTGCAAAATGGAAATACAGTCTGTCACTGAAATATATTTGTCAAACCTCTTCGACAAAATATGCAGTGGACTTTCCTGTATTCTTAATACCTGTGTTTCTGTGGTAGAAAAATAGTTTCCGCACTTTTCACTACTACAAAGATGGGAGGAAATTAAGTAGCTCCTGAATTGTTAGATTGCACCTGCACAAGCCTTTGAGAAAGGGTAGCTTCACATACAACATATAGCCTTCTGTATTAATCGCTTCATGTCTGTGTGTTGAAACACTACGTGTGTTGACACTCACTTCTGTCATATCCACAGAAGATGTTTTATTCTGTTAATTTATATAATGCCCTGCCCCTTTCCTGAAGGACAGTCTTTCAAAAACAAGAAGCTAGTTTTCAGCACATAATGTAAATAAACATACTGTATTGGTTTATTGATGCCCTTAACAGTCTTACAGGTTTTGGTAGGCAGACACCAAGTTTCTGGATCATCTTTGAATCTCATCCACTTTATGTATAGTTTTTCAAAACTTTTTACAAGTACCATCTATTCAGTATGGACTCTTATTTACAGCACAAAACAGTATTTAAAGAATTTTGTTTTGATGGCATCTGAATGTCATGTGTGTCTCGTACTGTGATAACTTTGCTTGCATTTTGTAAGTATTTACGTTTAATTTTTGTGTTGTACATTTACAGTGGTACGTCCAGGCTACCTGTGCTACACAAGGAACTGGTCTGTATGAGGGACTTGACTGGCTGTCAAATGAACTCTCAAAACGCTAACTCAAACTGGATGAATCTTTCACCAGGGATATGTTTGATATAAGTGGTCTAGGCTTGTTACGAGAAAATTAGCTTGCATCTTGGTTATTACAGTATCTGGAACTGATACTTGGGCAGGATATTACTGCAATTCAACTTATTTTGTTGCCAATTGTGGTTTACCAAGCTACATCTTGCAAAGGTAGCAAAGTGCTTGGGTAAAAATCTCCTTAACTTGGAAAAAGTGTATCTTCTGATCTAATTCCCCTTGTTAGCCTACATGCCTGAATATAGTTGTGACATCTTTAAGATCTGTTTTGAATACTCTCTTGAGCCCAAATGAATTGTTTAAATTTTTTTTCTTCCTTGCTACTTTTAGTTTACTGATGCCCTGTTTCATTCCTCAGACAGTCTGCTGATTTAAAAATGTAGCATTCCATACATATTTATTTTTCTCCCTTGCCAAAAAGGATTCCTAATACTGCTTGTTGCAGCCAAGGAAATGCTCTAAAACACTATACAAATCTACTGCACTGAGGAACATTTTATTAATCCTTGGGTTATTTCAGCCCGACTTGCCTTTTTGTGAATTGGATTTGATGGGTAGAATAGTTTTGTGCTGGCTGTGAAGAGCTCATGTTGAGATTGTTTTTGATATTCAGCAGATTGTCTTCCTTTATATTGTATCTTTTGGTTGGTTTTTTTTTTAATTTTATGTTGCGTGTTGCTTTTTGGTATCAGCCTGACTATTTTTGCCCAGTGTATAATAGTTCTGCCGATGTTTTATTGTTTGGTGAACATATCTTCATAGAGAAATTTTTGAAAATTCATCAAACGGAATGGATTAGTTTCTTCATAACCCACTTGGAATTATTCCTAATAAAATGGTAAAATATATTGTTCTGTGTACGTTCTTGATTCCTGAAACAGTCGAACTGCAAGTTATCACTTGGTTCTTTTCCCATAAACTGAATTTTCCTATTGCTTAGGTAAACAACAGTCTTGGATTTTCACTTGTTAGAAGATACATAGAGTGCGACATGGAAGGTGTGCAACAGAGCTGTATGGAGTGTAGCAGAGTAGCTGTCATTGAGACTTAGATAATTCTGTGCCTTTTGAAGTTGTAAATATAAACTCCTTTTAGGTTGTCCAGATACAAAAATACTGAGGATTGCAGAAATTATAATTCAAATATGAACAAATAAGCAAATTACAATAAACCAAATAAGCATGCATCTTTGCTTCACAGTTCTGTCTACATTTTATGTTACCTTCCTACATCATGGGTTCTAGGAGAAGAGTCACAAAATTTGTTGGTGACTAATTGGGAGTGAACTTGGACGCTTTTACATGGATCAAGTCAATATTTTATTAATAGTGCCAATCACCAAAAAACCTATCTTTATTCAACTCCTACTGTCTGCTTCCATATTTTGCCTTCTAATACCTCTGTAGTTCAGAATATTTAACATGCATTTTGAGGCTGCTACTACAGGCTGTCTTGAAACCTGTTCTTCTGTTGCCTGTGTGCTGTATATGGATTAATCATCCAGCTGAAATACTCTGCTCTATTGTTTCTATGACTTTAGGAACTCTAAGCATGATTTCATGGCAGTTTCAGGCTAAACTCCTCTTATTTTTCACACATCTTGTTATTTTTCACACATCTTGTTAACATCTTTAACATCTTGTTATTCTACTACAAGAAATCCCAATGACAAGGTCTGGTTTAGGTTAAAAACACCTTCCAAAGGCTGCTTCTGCTAAAAACTTCCTAAGTTTTTAGGAAGCTCATTACTGGGAACACAGATAAATGGAGAAATATCTAGGTTTCAAATGCAGCAACAAAAACCCAGGAGACAGAGTGAGTTTGGTCTTGGCCTGCATCTTGGATATTTATTTATTTATACTGATTACGTGTAAATTGAAGTTGAAATAACCCTACATTGGATCAGTAGCTGTTATGTTTATTTCTAGCAACGCAATTCCTTGAACTAAACCTGAAAACAGTGTTTAGAAGAGGCGGTTGTCTGTAATGGGGATTGTAGCAGTAGTTCAAGTAGATTAAAATGAATCTGCTTGTGATATGAAATGTTATCTGAGGAAGAGGTTCGTGGTAGACGTTAAAAAACAGATACGTGGAATCAAATTAGACCTATATGCTTGATGGAAACATTCTGTGGGGTAGACATGAAGATTTTAAATTATTTCAAATGCTTTTAATTACAGTGGCCAAACAGAACTCACCTAGAACTGTGTATTTGATTTACAGCATGTATATAAAATTCTGTATTTCAGAGGGTCATTGTTCTGGGCTTTGTACATCAACAGGTTGTATTTCTGTACCAAATCAGTAATTTCCCAGAGTCCCAACTCAGAAAAGCGTAAAGGTCATAACCATCATCTAAGAGTGATCGAGTCTGCATGAGGGTTTGAAGTCTACAGCTTACCCTCAAGTGTAATAACTCATACACAAGATTAAAGTAGACTTTTTAATTACACTTGTAAGAAAACAATAAGCTATCAAGGACCCACCCAAACTATTTTAGGGCCAATTATAAGGGTTTAGCATTGTCCATCACTGTTAGTAATCTAACGTAGTTTAGTTTACTGCCACTTTTGTTGCCACATGCCTTGTTTTGCTTCCACTTTTCATCCAAAAGTCCTTAACTACCATCTGGATTAGTTAAAATGTTGACTTAGCAAAAATGAAATCTGAAGCCTTACATAAGTGCTTGCCAAGGTCCATCAGAATTAACGATAACTCTTCCATAGAGGTCTTGTTGTGTTTTGTGGCAGATCTGCCTAAGCAGGAGAATGCCTTGCTCCACGCCTTGATCACCTCTTCCCTTCTGAGCAGAAGAGTCTTCATGATAAATCAGCTTGGGACATCATAATGCACTAAAAGTATAATGGTTGATGAAATCAAAGGCCTTGTGTTTTCAGATGTCTCTTTCCTACTTGAGTGTGGTGGAATTGCATGAGCAGGAGCTAACAGCCAGAATTCAGAGGTGGTAGAGCAGCATCAATGAAGGGAGGATGAGAGGAAGATGGAATGTTATCTGCTATATTGCAGAAAAAAAGCTACTTGCAGAGCACATGTGTAGGAGATCTGGCTTCTACAAACTTGTTAGTGAAAGAGTCATTTTGTCAATCATGCCCGTGTTTGTTGATGCAGGTTTGGTAACAAAATTCAAGATGGTTGGCGAGATCTGTCTTTGCATGTCACACTGCTTGAGGTATCCTTTGAGATTTATGGACCTGCCTCTTTCTGGACTTTTATGACCTAAGGTTAAACCTGCCATGTTGGCTTTACCTAGCATACTAGTTTATAAGTGTCAGCTTGTTACATGCTCAGATCCAGCAGCAAACACTAGTAGCAACGTTTTGGAAATAAAGTAGAAAACATGGAAGAGCAAATGTTTACACACTTCTCTGAAGCACTACCCTTCGTATAGCAGGTACTATAACAGGACAAGAAGTGTCCTCAAATTGTACCAGAAGACATTTAGGTTGGACATAAGTAACAATTTAATCTCCAAAAAGGTTATTGAGCACAAGGAACAGGCTTGCCCAGGGAACTTACGTACCTCTAGGATGGTGACTCCATCAAAGCACTGTAGACATGGCACTGAGAGACAGTTTGTGGATGTAACAGTACTAGTTAAAAGCTGAACCCGATAACCTCACAGGTACTTTTCCAACTTAAATAATTCTACTATAGCAGAAGACCATACCAGCAACCCTCAGCAACATACTATGTCATAACAACTGCCTATTTTCAGTAGTATATAAAGAATTCAGTTTAGAATCCTTGGCCTTCGTCCACCAGTCCACAATGGAGGCAAGGAGCTGTCCAAGTATAGGGTATGCAGCTCTTACTGGTGTCTTTCATGGCAAAACCAGTAACAACAACACAAAAACATCATTTGACAACAATGGCAGACAACTGAAAAGGGACGTTTTTAGGTGAAAGATCTCATAAAATAGTTTTCAAATGCTGTTCACTCCATGTGGACTAGTGATGTCAGGAAGAAGCATGTTTAATTCATACCTCTCTAACACGTTCAGTGAAGGTAATTTGGATGTGGAGAAATTTGTCTCCTACAAAACAGGGAAGACTAGGCCCTTTCTAGAATGAAAACAATGCAGGTAAAGGAAGATTTAAAAATTCAGGTTCTCTGTACGTAACAGGAAGAAAAAAGAACAATTGTGATAAAAATTTGCCAGTCACTTGTGTTTCTTTTTGATGATCCAGGCATAGATAGCTAATGCACATTAACTACTCTGTATCTCCCCCCGTCTGAACACAGAGTATACTGTTGAAAAGCTCCCTCTCATTCAAAGCTGGCTGCTTTAAATTTTTTTCTTTTATTGCCAGTGACTATAAGCCACAGAAGGAATAGATGTTTAAAGTAGATGCTGTATTAAGTGGGCAAGTAAAATGCTTCCAAAACAGTTACAACCTTGAATTTTCATATGGCGGATTGCTGATAGCAAGTCTACTCACTGATAAAGGTGGTAATTCTGGAAGAAAATAGATACAATTATATTGTTCACACCACTTGCTGAACAACTGAGGTGCAGTAATGGTAACTGTAAAAGACAATTTTACTTAAAAAATTTCACTACTGTAATTACAATTGATTTTTTGTGTTTCTGAATTAAACAGGGTTCACTGTCTTACAAATCAGATTAAATTCATCTCCCTTAACAAAATACCTTGTAGTCCTTTAAAAACACTAGTAAAAAGGTATACTACAACCCAGTTTTCAACCCCCCCATCTGAAATACTATTTTTCCTCTTAGCATATAAAAGGGGAATGGAAAAGCTGTCATGCAAATATCCTGATTGGTGTGGAAATATTCTGAACCATTCAATGCACACAATATTCAAAATCGTTTGGACTTTCCACAGCACACAAGTTCTCTACCAGTAAATTAATTTCTTTGTTTGAAAACTACCAACAGCACCATGCAAAAGCTGATCTATTTCCACTTCAAGTCACATATAAGTGCTATATGATCAGAAGGATGTGAAACACTTGGCAAAGCCTGGTGGGTTGTTACTTCTTCATGACTTGGCAATGGAATGACCTGTTCAACCTCTAGAGTGTTTCTGTCAATGAAAATGTAGTCCAGGCATCCATGAAACCCACCAACATAGTTTGTATAAGCAGGTTCTCCACAAGCACTTAGCAGTTTGAAAGGATGGCTTAGAGACATATTGCACCTTTCTTCTTCACCATTTGAAGTCCAGTCTTCATGATCTTCAGCAATGCCACCAGTGCTAATAAAACTGTAAGTCCCAGACAAAGGTGTACTATTAAAATCTCCACAGAATATGACTGGAATGCTAGGATACAAGTCACATGCTACGTGCTTGATATGAGACAAGGCTACAGCAATTTGGATGAGACGGATATTCCCACCTAAGAATATAAAAACACATTATTTTAAATACTCCACAACAGCACCAGAAAAATTTTCAAAGTTGCTCATTTAAGCATATCATGTATAGCTCTGAAACAACAATCCTGTGTTAAATCTGTGTACTACATTTAAGAATAGTTTTCATAAATAAATAAGGCTTTGAAGTTTATAACTATGCAGGTTTCACAAAAGCAGACAATGTTTTAATCAAAACTCACACATGCAAGAACTCTTAGTGTTAAAAACCCTTATTACAGCAGCCTTTTATTTTGCTGTAGTCATCCTAACAGTGTTTCTGAAAGGCATGGAACTGATCCCTGGATATGCTCCTGTGCTACTTGGTCTAAGTGATCCTGCTGTGGCAGGGGAGTGGACTAGATGATCTTTCAAGATCCCTTCTGATCCCTTCTGATTCCACGATCTAAAAGAGGAGAATCTCATCTAAAAGTGTCTGTAGCCAAACCTAGTTGACAGTACTCCAATACAACTTGATCAGGTACAATAGGACTGGGAAGCCATGAGCACACAAACAGACATCTGTGTTTCAGGTTCTACTCTTTGGGTACTTTGCGTGTACCATGACTTGCCCTGCTTTCAGCTGTATTGTACCCACTCCAGAAATAAGAGCAATCTTGTTTATGTATTCTAAGGAGAATACATAAACAGACAGCAGCATAGCTTGATTCATCTAGGCAGGGAACCCCAATTCTAGAAGAAAAGGTTACAATTGCAAAAGAATGTGTGGAAGTCTCCTTAGGGTTAATAAGACCCTTTACAAAGCCTGTCATCCTACATATTGGCAAATGATATTACCTTTTGGGTGCCAGTACAGGTGGGTATTAGCTACACAAATCTTCCTGGAAACATCAGTTGTAGACTGAAGAACTGAAACCTTCAAGAAAAAAAGCAATCTTTAATAAGTTTTACACAGGGAGGTTAAATACTTATTAAAATGCAACTGCTAGCTTATGCCTCTATGGCAATTCAGTTCATTAGCTACAAGCCTCAGATTCTTTGAACAGTACAATTCCTAAGTCTATTTCTATACAAAGTCTCTATATCAGCCAACACATTGCCACTGTGCCTAGGTATTTCACAGATGCTCTTTTGTCCTTAAGTGTCTGGTTTGGCTGAACTTTCCTTCAATCCATTTATTTTCTCACAGAATCATTAAGGTTGCAAGAGATCTACAAGACCAAGTCCAGCTGTCAACCCAACACCACCATGCCCACTAAACCATGTTTCCAAGTGCTAGACCTGCATGGTTTCCGAACACCTCCAGGGATGGTGACCCCACCACCTCCCTCAACAGCTTATTCCAATACTTGACTACTCTTTCAGTGAAGAGGTTTTTCCTAATATCCAATCTAAACTGCCCTGGTGCAACTCCTCTCACTCTATCACTAGTGACTTGGGAGAAAAGACCATCCCCCACCTCTCTGAAACCTCCTTTCAGATAGTTGTAAAAGGCAGTAAGGTCTCACTCGGCCTCCTTTTCTCCATACTAAACAACCTGTTTCCTCAGCCACTCCTCATAAAACCTGTCCTCCAGGCCCTTCTCTAGCCTTGTTGCCCTCATCATCCTTATCCTGGGGTTTGATGCTCAACAAACCTAGTTGTCTTCTCATGACACTAGCTTTGCGCTACCTGGCTGGAGACAATGTGAGAAGAGGGGAAGAAGAGAGAAGGGGTAAAAAGCTGGTACCTGTAGCACAGATGATCTCTGCAGCACCTTCTCCTGCACCAACGGGTACCTGGCCAGCTTATCACTGAGCTCCTTGTGCAGTGGATTCGAGAGCAAGGCTTCACTGAAAGCAATGTCATGCTGGGTAAGGAGGCTGAACTTGTCCCTGCGGTAGAAAGTGGCAAGACCTTCGTGCTGCTTCTCCTTGATCTTGAAGAGGCCTTCGAGTCCAAAAGCATCCAGAGCTGGAGCCAAGCTGTCCACGAAGACGGACTTGTCCACTTCTTGCAAGCAGATCAGGTCGGCGCTGTAGCCCGCCAGTTCCTTCTTAAGGAGGTTCTGTCGGTAGTCGATTTCCAGGGCGTAGGGAGCGCAGTAGGGGTAGAGGACGGTGCGGGAGAACTCGGTCTGGGCGTAGGTGTCTGCCAGTATGTTGTAAGAGACAGTGCGAACGGAGCCGTCGCTGCAGACCTTCCTGGTGTAAAGGTGCCGGAGGTCGAAGGTGCAGGCTCCAGGGCCGGCCTCCACCGGACCGCCACTCTCCACCTCGCGAGGCAGCCCATAGCGCCGCGTCCCATCCCCGGGCGTACAGTGCAGTTTCAGCCGCAGCCCAACCAGCGCGTTGGAGGGCGTGAAGACACGCTCGGTGGCCGCCTCCACCCATACCGGGCCGTCGCCGCCGGACGCGGGCCGCTGCTCGCGGTACCAGCGAAATAGGCAGTGCTGCGGCGCGGCGAACTCGGCGTCCACCTTGGGGCACACCGGGAACCCGGCCAGGAGCGAGCGCGGCAGCCGCAGCTCGGTGAGCGCAGGCGGGTTGCGCTCCACGCGGTACCGCGCCTCCCCGACCTGCAGCACTGCCCCGTCCTGCCACGCCAGCGCGTTCGGTACTTCCTCGCTCACTGCCTCGCCGTCGTGGCTGAAGAGCCGCACGGCCGGCAGTGACGCCGCCTCCCCCTTTGCCGAGCCGCTCTCCGCTCGCGCCTTCTTACTTTTCTTGGCCGCTTTAGCAGGGCCCCTGGCGGCGTTGGCGGCGATGCGAGCCAGAGCCCGGCCCAGCGGCTCCGCCGGGTCCCGCTGCATGTGCCTGGCGCTACCGTCAGGGAACACAAGGCTCAGGCCCAGCTTGGGCTCGCTGGGCACGCACCTCACCACAGCCCGCTCCATGGCGGTGGGGGTGCCGCGGAGCCGCCCCAGGGCGGAGCGCAGCCAGCGCCACATGGGGCCGCCGAGCGCCGCTTCCGAGAGGCGCTGCCGGAAACGACGAGTTGCGCGGGGAGGGAACGCTAAACCGTCACTGCGCGCGACCAGCGGAGGGGCGGACCACGCGCGGAAGGGAAAAGGGCGCGAGGGGTGGGCCGTTGGGGCGCGAGAGGCGGGCCTTGGGGCGCGAGGGGCGGGCCTTGGGGCGCGAGGGGCAACGGCGGCAGCGACAGCAACAAGAGCAACCCCTCAGAGTAACAGCTACCACGGAGCTGCATCGAGCTCGAGGGGCCGTGGCTGGCGCTCGGGTGTTCGCGGTCCTGTTTTCGGTGGTTCACCTGCCTTCACCCGCCCCTTAACGGTGTGAGCGAGGCTCCTCTGAGCAGTACCGGGAGTTGCTCCCTCTTCAGCGGTACGAGCTTCTCAGCAGAGCTTCCAGGGTCTCCCGTCAGACGTCTGTCCGAAAAGGCGGTTGGTTCGCCAGAGAACGAGCGGGCGGGGGCAAACTTCTTGTGGGGCAGATCCAGGCTTCGGAGCCGAGGGACCCGCTGGGGATAGCCCCTCCCACAGGCAGTTGCCCGCCGTCTGTGCCACGGCGACCGCCCCAGGACCGCGGCTGCGACAAAGGTAAGAGCAGCGCGGGCGAGGTGTCCCTCCGCGTGCTGGGGTTGCCGCAAGGCTGATGCAGCTCAACCCTTTACAGCAACAGTGCTGTCCGTAAAACCTGTCCTCCGGACAAGCGCTGGGAGGGACAAGCACTGACTGAGCGTTAGCTGAGCGTTATTTTTGTAGGTGCTTCTGCCACCACCCCTTTTAATTAATGTCTACGACATAGCGCTAATTTAAGCAGTAGATTTGTCTCTCTGCTCCTCTTCGAGAACCTGATGAAATTCATTTGTGAGTTTGTGCATCATGTTTCCAAGGGAACCTGACAGCCAATCTTGGGAAAGCCACAGTCATCCTCAAGCAAGACTTAAACCGCTACAGGATAGTGTTTTCAGTCAGTGAAGAACACCCAACGCAACGGTTGTGTTTGCTTTGTTTGGGGTTTTTTTCTTTATTACTTTTTGACTCTATTTTTCTTCCTTTATGTGAGGCAATTAGCAAATTCTAGTTACCAAGGGTCTTTAACTGTGGTTACCAAATTATCTGTTCCACATCTTCATCCTACCCTCAGACTAGGTTTCTTTCAAACTCACGCCTGTCTCCGTTTTCATTTTACACAGACCAGCTACCCACAACTGGATATAACCAAAAGAAATTGGGGGTGTTAGCAGATAAGAAGCTCAACATGAGCCAGACATGTGTGAGCACAGCCCAGAAGGCCAACTGTATCCTGAGCTGCTTCAAAAGAAGTGTTACTAGTAGATCAAGGGAGGTGATTTTCTCCTCTGCTCTGCTTTTGTGAGATTTCCCCTGGAGTACTGTGTCCAGTTCTGGAGCCCCCAGTAGAAGAGGGACATGGAACTGTTAGGAACAGGGCCAGAGGAGAACCACAAGGGTGATCAGAGGGATGCAACACCTCTGCCGTGAGAACAAACTGAAGGAATTGCGACTTTTCAGCCTGGAAAAGAGAAGGCTTCAAGGAGATCTTACAGTAGGGGGGCCTAGAGGAAAGCTGGAGAGGGACTTTTTACAAGGGACTCAAGTGATAGGATGAGGGGAATGGTTTCAAACAAAAAAAAAAGTAGGTTTATATTGGATTTATATTGGAATAAATTCCCTACTGTAAGGGTGCTGAGCCCCGTTGTAAATAANGTCATCAGAGGGATGCAACACCTCTGCCGTGAGAATAAACTGAAGGAATTGCGACTTTTCAGCCTGGAAAAGAGAAGGCTTCAAGGAGATCTTACAGTAGGGGGGCCTAGAGGAAAGCTGGAGAGGGACTTTTTACAAGGGACTCAAGTGATAGGATGAGGGGAATGGTTTCAAACAAAAAAAAAAGTAGGTTTATATTGGATTTATATTGGAATAAATTCCCTACTGTAAGGGTGCTGAGCCCCGTTGTAAATAAGTTTCCCAGGGAGATTGTGGATGCCCTCTCCTAGGAAATATTTAAGGCCAGGTTGGATGGGGCTTTGAGTAGTTTAGTGAGGGACACCTCTGGTTTAGTGAGAGGTGTCCCTGCTGATGGCAAAGGAGTTAGAATTAGATGATTCCTACTCAGGTCCCTTCCAATCTAAGCCATTCTGTGATTCTATGTTTTGCCTAGCTTGAATTGTATATCCACACCACCAGAGTTGCTGTAGCTTAAAAGAATAAAGCAGTGTCAAGCAGCTGCTTGGTGTTTACAGAGGTTTTTGTTCTGGTAGCTCAGATAAATGTTTCGAGACGGGCAGATGAAATGACATTGTGCCCTGCTCTCCCTTAGCAACATACCTATAACACTATCACTACTGTCTTTTAATGGAATATATGTATATGTGCAAGATAGACTTCTTGAGCAGACTGCTCAGTTCACCGCAAGACTTTAAGAATCAGAGAATTACTTCTGAATAGTCTTTTATTTTACACTACTTTTTACAAGTCACCTGTTGAAGCCACAGGAACAGGGTTGTCTCAGGTTGCATTAGAACAAGAAGTGTGCCTGGAACAGGGCTGGTCTGCATGGGGGTTATAGGCTGGTGACTTCTGTGCTGTGTACAGCTTGTAGAAAAGCATTAAAAGTGATTTGTAACAGAACTTCTATGCAACATACTAATCTTGAGTTAGTAGAACTGTACTATTGTTTTTCACTATTGCAGGCTTTGTACATATGTGCTTTCTATTGATGTTTGCTATTTCAACATATACAGTATTTTTCTGTTTTCTGAAAGTTAATCTTTCATACGTATACTGTGGAAATTCTTGAGGTTACCTTGGTTTATGTCTTAGGTGCATTCAACTTAATGCATGCAACTGTAAAACTGCTTTCCATACAGGATTAATTGTATATGGAAACTTATTTTTGTTTTGGTTTTAGATGACAGACCCAGATGGAGCACCTTCCAATAAAAAACCTTTGAGAGCCTTGTTTCCTCCCACTGTTTTACCTTCGTCAGTTACATCTGATATGCCAACATTACAGAAAAAACTATTGCTATACCGAAGAAGCGATGAGCAACAAAAGTTGCTTAATCAGTTACTGTGAGTTTCGTGTAATTCCATAAATGTTGACATTAAAATGAAAGAAGTGTATAATGTTTTGCATCTGAGAAGTAAAACTAGCGTTTGTTAATTTTAGAGGGTTTTGATGTCACTATTGTAGTGCTGAACACTTTCCATCTAAAATCATTAATAATAGAAGAACATTTGATAGAATCTCCAGTACTTTTTCTTTTACAGCACCCACAGTCTGCTTGAAGTATGTTGTTCGGGGTGAGCTATGTGGAGAAAATGACCTTAACATTTTGAATGCTGTTCACGATAGACTGAAAATGTTCTTTTCTTTTCTGAAAAGTTTTTGAAAGCAAATCAGAGTTTGGATTACATGCTTGCTTTTGTATGAAATAACCAAGGCTTCTTTGTCACAATAGTAATGCTGAGCTTAGTGATTATTTGGGCTGCCAGAGGAGCACAGCTGCCAGGATGAATGGTGAATTCACATAACATTGTCTTTGAAGATTTTCATTTGCAGGGGAGGAAAGGCAATGGGAAACGACTGCTTTCATGGAATTGTTGTAGATCTATTAGAAAAATTGCTCTCTTTATAGTTTATTATTCTTTTTAATAGAAATTTATTCCTGAAATTCCTATATTTTTTTTTTCTGGAGGTTACTGAAGAATCCATAGACATGTTGATTATCTTGGCATAAATTATGCTAAGAGAGGATTATGCTAAGAGAGAGGATTATGTGGACCAATGTTTCATATTTTATAGTTGTATTATGATATGTATAGCCACTTGCATTTCATGTAAGAGAAAAACAGTAAGGTAATCTAATGGTATTTGATAGTAATGGAGGAGTTTGGAAGAAGGTTAGACAATATAGTAGATGAAGTGAGCCTTAGTAGTAGTTAATTAGTAGTTCAGATAAAGTAATGTTGTTGTTATTGTGTGGAAACATGAGATACCTTGAAAATAGGTAACAAGAACTCCATGGAGATCAAGATCATCCTTGCATGTAAGAAACAGATTTCAGCCAACTTTGTAGTTACTGGTTCAGGACAACTTGACATTCTTGCTAAACATCAAAAGTTCACGCTGAGGAAGCCTGCTGCCTTCCTCTCAGTGACCCCTGCTCAGGTATTACTGCACAAGTGCAAGAAGGAGGAGACCTACATTAATGAGTTCTTAGAATTGATTTTAATAACGTCTATCTTGGAAACATGATACATTATGTATGATTATGTCTTTGTTTACGTATGAGAACATCCAAAATAACCAGAGCAAACTCACTGTTAAGTGCATACACTTGGTGGAAAGATCCCAGTATGTTGCACAGCACTGCAATAAACTTACCTGCTTCTAACTCTCTGTGAGTTGGGGGTTAATTTCCATGTGTCAATAGGACTAAAAAACTCAGAAAATATATTTCAGCCTTTAGAGGAAGAAGTGAAAATTAAAAGCTGAGTTATATTGAGTTGTATTGGCTGAGAAACTCATTGCAAGATATGTAGAGTGTATCGCAAAATGTTTTAATGTGGAAGGTCAGCAGGACATGCCAACATTAACCATTAAAAGATTTTTTTTAAGTTTTAATATTTGCAGTTTTTCTGTACACCTGACTCTTACTTTTTGCTTTAGAATTGATCGAGCTTTAAAAGCCTATAATTTATCGATGGAAGGCAAATATCGAAGAGATCCTGTACCTCCACTCCCAGAACTGCCTTCCACTGTGAGAAATTTCTTTAATATTTTGTTGCCTGTTTTGTTCTTTGTTACTGGGGCGTTTATGCCTCTTACCTTGTAGTGTTTACTTAAAGACATTTATCTTGACCCTTAGCAATTTATATGTTGAAGTAGTCTAATTCAAATTGATACCTGTATGGTATACCGAATATGTAGATCATGTAGACAAATGTTTATTTACAAATAGTATTTGTAACATTTTGTGTTTCTGGTTTTTTGTTTGGTTTATTTGTTCTTAATAGACCTTAATTTTCTGTTTCTTTTATGCAGATGAACAGTGAACAAAAACAACAAAAAGTGAGTTAAATTATTTTACTTTTTTTAAAGCAGAAGAGTGAATGGTCTATTGAAAGGTGTTGAGTATGTTATGTGGTATTAATGGTGGTTAAACAGGTAAAGTTTTATCCGCTAGTCTGTTTGGGGAAAAATTAAATACGAAACCTTTTCTTGTGATCCAGTAAAAGGAAAGTACTTTTATATTATAGAAAGCATGTCTGTCAGTAATTAAGTTATGATCTAAAGCTTAGTTAAAGATCATTACTTAGAAAAAATTCTAACAGATGTTGGTTTTACCAACCATAAAGTAGCTTTTAGTGTAGCTTTTTATTCACTAGTCAATGAATACTGAACATAGTAGCTTATGTTGCCTTAAGTATAAAACATTATTAATAAAACACTTAATTGTCAAGCTTAATGTGAACATTTGCGCATCCAATTACTAGAGCACTTGCAATACTGTCCTTTCAGGCAAACTATCTCTTTCTGAAGAATTGTGTGCAAAGTAATACAGTGGTTCCCATTGAACAACAATGGCTAGTGTCCATCGTCTCATTGGTACCACAGTTCCTTAAAGAAGGGGAGGATAGAGAGCTGTTAACTGAAAAGCTTTTAGAGGAGGTAATAAGGGATTATGAAAAGAGCATGACAAGATTTATAGGTAAGTAGCAGAAGCTACATATTATTAATATTAATATACTAATGTGTGTATCTGTATTATAAACCGTTACATGTTCTCCTACTGAAAACAGTTTGCATTGCTCCTCCAACTAGGCATGATTTTTTTTAATTAATTGCCTATCTCTCTTTCTGTCTCAACAAATTTGCATTTGCTGTAATTTTAAAGTAAAATTTACTGAATTTTTTTTTTTTTTTTTTGGACTACTGGGTAGCAAACCAGCTGAAGGTATGCTTCAAGCAAAGACAAAGGCAGCTCTAGACCTAATGAAAGAAAAGTTGATGACTCATGACCTGATTTCATTAAGTCTTTAACCTTTGCAGTTAATCTGATACAAGAATATACCACCTTTTTCTACTAAAGAAAGTAGAAACATTTTATGTACTTGTCTTTCTTGTTTTGGCCTCTTCAGGAATAGTAGCTTTTTTTAAGCTGTTCTTGCGTAAGTTTTCTGATGCTGCTTTCTGTGCATGAAGATACTTACAATAAAAATCTGCAAAGATAATTACCTATTTTCAACTATCACTCATACAGCTCGCTTTGTTTTTAAATTTTTTTCTTTACATTTAAAAGAGTCATGAGTGACTGTTTTTTAGAAAGAGTCACAAACTAGGATTTTGAAAGTATATCCCTTTGAAATAATGTTTTGTCTTTTTAGTTTACATTTATAGTATCTACAATTTGAAATTGAGCCAATTTTGTCAATATTTTGGTTATGGCTCTTTTAAAAAATGCAGATTAAAGAAAGGCATAGTTCAACATGGGACTAACGTTTTTGTAACATACCAACAATGTGATGATTATAGTGGGATACTATATTTATATTAAACAAAATTGACTTAGGTACTTGGAATCATAAAATATCTCAAGCTGGAAGGGACCCATAAAGTTCATTGAGTCCAACTCCCTGCTCCTTGCAAGGCTATCAAAAAATAAACCACATGCCTAAGAGCATCATCCAAATGCTCCTTGGACTCTGACAAGCTTGGTATTGTGACCACTTCCCTGGGGTGTCTGTTCCAGTGATTGACCATACTCTAGTTGAAGAATGACTAAAGAATGAACCTGATTAGTTAAAAACTAGTCCATATGAAAATCTTTGTGAACAGGAGACAGAATTGGAATTAAGCCATGTGAAGCTGTTTAGCTATTTAGCACAAGCTAGGATATTTTGAGTTACCATTGGGATGATGTCTTTTGAAGACTTGGATGATAGTTACCTGTCTATCCTACAGCATGCTTGGTTCATCCTCTAGGAAGTACACTGCCTATTGAATATGATTGAATTTTTTTCTAATGCTCACATAATTTTATTTTTCTTTTCTTAGTGCAAAATGTTCTTATTAAACCACACATAAAAGGTTTCGAAGATGAAGAGGAGGCACCTTTGCCTACATTGCCTCTGTGAGTGGATTGCATTAGCAAATAACCCATTGCCAAAACACATTCAGTTGCATAGGAGAAATTCTTACTGAGCTGCATGAGTACAGTTACAACATTATTAATTGTGGAGTCCTGTAATAAGGCACATTTTTCTGCCTGTAAAGTATCTTATTTTTTAACATCTTAATATGAATACTTAACAAAGTTTTAGCAGTGACAATATTTAATTACTGTTGTTACATTTATATAGAGTAGCCCTAGTGACTGCAGTTGATGCTTCTGGCTCTGAGTTCCCAGATTCTAAAGTTGTATTGCAGCCACATTTGGAATGAAGTATGTGTGTATATGGGTCAGTTTACTGGCAGGCAGCAGCGTTGCACAGTACTTTAGCATGCTCAATCTGTTTCTGAAACTGAGGTTTCATATGAGTTTGGTGTTATGAATTAAAGCCTTGAGGCTGATGGAAAAGGTATTAGCCTGTGCTGAAATAGGAACTTAATTAGACAGAATGTAATAGCTGAACTGCACAATTTGCTGAAGCTTCACAATGTGTGTCATCTAAGTATTAATGATAAATACAATCAATATTTGCTGTTGGCAGCTGAAGTTAGAAGTTTGCATTGAAAGAGATTCAGGAAAATCTGGAAATATTGTGGAGTGTAAACATGATTGATCAGACTGAGTATCTTTATGGTTCCCACTGTATTACATTAAGAATGTGTGCATGGCACTTAAATAACGGTTCATGTTAGAGAATAAGCTTTTTTTTTGCTTGTTATATGTAAAAATGTTTTATTAGAGTATTGCTTGAGGTCTTTTTCGTGTTTATTTTTTAAAATTATTGGGTTTTGGGTTTGTGTTTTTTTCAGAGGCCTGGATTTTTCTAGACCATGGCATAAGAGTTTTATCAAAGCAAGGAAACAAGTCCTTTCTAACTTGCACATTCTCCACCCCATAATGACAACTATATTGGATTTGAGTTATGTGGCATTCTCTAATGTTCTTCTAGTGGATTTCTCAAGTTTCAGGTAATCTCTCTGTAGTGGAGCTCTCAAGTGTTTGTTTTGGTGAATTATTAACTCACAAAGGTATTTGAAGCTGGTAAAGAAGAGTTTGTTGAATTCTAGTATTTATCATAGAATTTTTTTATATAATAAATTTCTCAGTATGTCGTTTTATGTTCTTTGATTAATTTCTGTTCTAATACATTTTTCTTATCTCTGTTAAATACTTAATTGTTGCTGAAGTTGCTGGTAGTATCCACTCTTGATTTATATTTTGCCTTTAATTCTGTAAATTTCTCTTCATTATTTATTTAATCTTATCCTCATAGAAGTCTGGTTGCAGTAGCATTTGGAAAATTGATTTCTAATAGTGGTATTATCTCTAGAAAATTCTATGCCAGTTCTAAAGATTTCTTGCTGGTCTTAATCAGTTAAATTTTACTTTAAACTTTTCATTGTCATCCTTTTAAAAAAAGATAATTTTCAATATCTGTACTGATTTTTTTTCTGGTTACCTTTATATCCTGACTTCTGGGGTATTTTTTTTCCTCAAGTCTACAGAATTGGTGCTTATGATCCCGCTGTGCTTCCTGATAAATAAAGAGTGGAGTTGTAATGAAAGCTGTACCTTTCCTTTTTAGATTGAAAGGACCAATTGACTGTACATCTTTAAAGACTGAAATCTCTCTAACCTGTTACAAAGCAGAAGAGAATGTATTGAATACATGGTATCAAAGAGTTACCAGTCTTTTTATTAAGAAGGATGCATTAAAGGGTATAAAGTTGGATAAGGTTGACTCTTTTTATAACTCTGTGGCCGTGCTTATGTCTAATCAGGTAAACGTGATGTGAAGTTTATATTATTTTAATGAGTCAGCACATATAATATGCAGCCTGTTTAATTAATATTAGCCATCTGTTGCATATAATCCAGTAAAATATTCTAAGTGTTGAGTATTTTTAATTTCCTCATTTAATATAGATATGTGGTCTTTTGTACTAATTCTAGTAGATTATGTACACAGAATACGCATTTCTTCTACCAGCTGGAGTCTGGTTAGCTTAAAGAAGGAAGTCTCAGTACAAGTGTTTTGTATGAAAAATGGTGCTACAGTGCTTTGCAAGTTAATTTTTTTCTTGCTGAGCATAGAATTACAGAATCATTAAGGTTGGAAGAGACCTTCAAGATCAAATCCAGCTATCAAGTGCCACCATGCACACTAAACAGTGTTTTCAAGTGCCAGGCCTACTTGTTTTTTGAACACCTCCAAGGATGTTGGCTCTACCACTTTCCTGGGCAGCCTATACCAGTAGCAGACCACTCATTTAGTGAAGAAGTTTTTCTTAGTGTCCACCCTAAATCTCCCATGGTACAACTTGAGGCCGTTTACTCTTGTCCTATATCAAAATGGAAGTTACGTGAAGTGCTTTTCAGAGATTTTTTTCTGGTTTTAGCAATCTCTCTGATTGTTGTATTTCCTAATACTGTTAAGGCAAGAATATTAAAATGAAATCACTGATTTCGGACCAAGACAATTGTTTATCAACTTTTCTGTTTACTGAAAATCAAAAATCCCTTACCTTCCAATTAAATTAAAACATGTTATGTACATTTTTTTGTTAAAGAATATAATAATCAGTGGAACTAACTTATGTAGCAAAACCAAATGTGTGGGCTGAGCTCCTCTGTTCAAGGGCACAGAACTGCTTGAGAGAGTCCAGCACAGAGCCACAAAGATGATTAAGGGAGTGGAACATCTGCCTTATGAGGAAAGGCTGAGGGAGCTGGGTCTCTTTAGCTTGGAAAAAGAGACTGAGGAGTGACCTCATTACTGTTTATAAATATAGAAACTGTGACTGTCAGGAGGACAAAGCCAGGCTCTGCTCAGTGGTAGGACAAGGGGTAACGTGTAAGCTGGAACATAGGAACTTCCACATAAATACTAGAAGAAACTTCACTGTGAGAGTGACAGAGCACTGGAATGGGCTGCCCAGGGAGCATGTTCCTGTGTGACTTGATCTAGGTGATCATGCTGTGGCAGGGGGATGGGACTAGATGGTCTTTCGAGGTTCCTTCCCATCCTTAACATTCTGTGAAATAAATGTTTGCTTGTTTGTTAGTTTACATCCTTTAAGGGCTGGGTCAATAACCACTGAATTAATTAGAAAATTTCATACTACTTCAGTTAACCATGAATCAGGACAAAAGTATTAAAATTAATAAAAAAACCTGGTTTACTAAATGAAGGTGAAGTGGGATGGGCTTTCTGTCCTTTCAGCTAATAGGTGATATGTGTTATTACCTAGGTGAAAGAATTATTGGGAAGAACAATTGAAACTTTTGTGAGACTGTTTGAGCCTGAAGACAGAAGTTGCCTACCTTTATTTAAGATGGAATTGACTCTTGAAGAAAAGAAAATTGAGTTTCATCCAAGTTTACAAGAACTAGAAGAAACAGTTCTATTTGTAGTAAATTGTATAGGACAGACTCTTCAGGTATGCTTTTATTTTTATTTAAATATTTAACTGCTGTGCTGCACAGTACATTAGAATATTAGTAATGTAGGGCTTTGGGAAACAGAATGCAACTTGAAGTGTTTGTTTTCCATAATCATTCTGTAGGTCACATCATAGATTCTGATTCCCAGCAGAATTCCAGGTTCTAGAACACATTTTGTTGTTTGCTGATACAAAAAATCGGTACATCTGCTATTCGTTCTTTTAGTCTGCAAATCTCTATATGTTTACAAATTGTCTTCTTGTTCATTAAATAGAAGTTAGGCTGAAAACTTGGGAAAGAAGTCTAGTTAGACATTAACCTCTTTGCTGTCTTCCTTTTACTTAGAAAACTTGAGAGCAATTTAAGTATAAGTAACCATATATTCTATTTATTTACACATTTATTAACATTGAAAATCAAGTAGTTTTGCAGTATATGCTTTCTGTGAACTATTTTGCACTAAATATAATTAGCAATACAATGATTTACAATAAACTTGCATTAATAATTAAGATCCTTAGAGAAAGACAAGGAGAAGTGGGGTGGATATTAATTATATTTCTAAGTTAAGAAAAGCCTCAGATCTCTAATAACTAATATAAAAAAATATATGTAACTCCAGGGAACACCTGGGCCTTTCTGGGGACCTTCAGATGTATCCCCATGGACTGAGTATTGATCTTTACTCATACATGACAATACTTTCAGAGAAGGGTTTTGGGTTTAGTTTTGAATGTTTGTACATAGTAGAATTTAATTTTATATAAAATCAATAATGATTTTTTGTCTTTCTTGCTGTTTCCTGTTAAATTTTTTCAATCAGGGAGAGTCTGTCAACGTGTGTATAAAGCAGTTGCGCTTGGTCATGATTAGGGTCTCATATGTTTCAGATACAAGCTTGCAGCTTTCTTGTAGAATATCATTCCTCTATTGCTTTTTATAATGTAAGTAATCAAAACTTGCACTTCTGTTAGAACATCCAAACAGTACGTTCTTGGTTAATGGGAGACACTGCAACACTGGACACTAAACTTCCCGATCATGTTGTGATAGGGGCCACATCTACACTGAAAAAATTTGTTGGAGACAACTTAGAAGGTCCAAAGGCATGTTTTGAAAACTATGGTGAGTGAAAGAAGAGTGTTCAAAGAATGAAGACTTATTTAAAATAAGTAATCTACTGTACAACATACACATTACCTTAATATTAATACAATATAATTGAACTGTAGTTAACAGGTATGGCTGGCTTGTAGACGGAACTGCACAGGCACGGGTAGAAAGATTTCAAGCAGAACAACACAGTTTTGATGAATATGTTGCTGTAAGTTTTAATTCTACATTTATGTAACACTTTTACTATACATACAACAGCAATAACAAGGGGAAGTAAGGACAATGGGTGCTTAGCCTTTAGCTAAAAATCAGGTACTTTCTCTCATAAAAGTCAGTGATAAATAGAAAAATATGTTATTTATTTTCTTAAATGTGTAATACTCATATAGCCTATGTATTTCAAAACAGCTCTGAAGTATAAAACAATGGGGTTTTTTTGAAGTTCATAGATGAATTCTTGAGTCTCAAGAAGGAAATCTTGAATTTACCAGAGGTGGCTCATTTTCCTATGATCAGTTTGAATTGTGAGGATTTAAAACAAGGTTTGGCTAATAGTGCAGACACCTTCGCAAAAATTCTCATGGACACAATAGTTGCAAATTACAGAGAGGAAAGTAAAAAGTAAGTACAAGTTGTTTGTTTGTGAAAGCCATTGTTAAATGCCTAGGCGAAACAGGTAGAAAAAATGCAGTATCCCTGTTTAACAAAGACTCTTGGCTAACTAATGATCTCATGCAAGTTACACCAGCTGATGTATTTTTACTCTGTTTTAGCCTCTAAAGCTTGTAGGGGAACTCACTAATAGACTTGGATAATGACGGAGCTACAAGATCAAAAGGCGTCATTAACTTTCTGGCTTTTTAAGTGAGAAATACAGTAGTACTGCAATTGTCAAAGGAAAACCTAGCTATATTGTGTTATTGTATGATAGATAATTCTAAATTTTCATTGGTAATGGCAGATAATACTGATAATTTTAAAATATGTGTAGATCTAGTGCTGAAGGACATGATTTAGCAGTAACCTGGAAGTACTGGGTTAATGTTTGGATTTGATCATCTTAAAGCTTGATTTCAACCTAAATTGTTCTGTGATTGTGTCATAGATTATAGTCAAGTTTTATAGTGATTCTATATTTAGCAAAATGACAAAATATTAACTTGGAAATTGTTTGTATGTATGCTAATGATACTATATATAAGTTTATGTACTAACCAAAACTAATTGAAGCACTTATTGCAGAAGAATACCCTCAAATCCAAACAAATCAATTATTGAAAGTTAATGAAGAGTGTTCTTCTAGGCTGACTTGATCATATTGCCTGTTTAGTTTCATAAGATTATGGTGTTTGTGCATGAATAATACTTAATTTCAAATTAAAGTTGAACTTGAAGCCAGTCTAACTAAAATCTTAAAATTTTGATGTTTTATGTAAATAATTTTATAGGATATGCAGAGAATTTGAAGCAATTCAGAAATGTGCATTAAAAGTTCCTGAGACAACAGAAGAAATCATGGAAACAACAGCTTACATAAAGAAAGTCAAAACCAAAGGTATTCAAGACCTATTGCAAAGAATCAGGGTAAATGACTGTTCCTTAATTCTTAATTTTTCACCAAGCATGCTGGCCTATACAAATACAGAAGTCATTCTGGAGCACAGATACTTGTTCTGATTATGCTGCATGTATGAGTAAATTGTACCCTCAGTGTAGCTTCAGAAGTGGGAAGTCCATCTTGTTCTATGCTATATACCTTTCCTTGCTTTTTCTTTTCTGTGGCAGGGGGATTGATCTAGATGATCTTTCAAGGTCCCTTCCGATCCCTAATGCTTTTATGATTCTTTCCTGCATTCCTTTATGTTGTGCATGAAAGTGAGAAAATGAAGCTTTAACTAAACCACAGCAGATTATAAGACACTCAGGTACCATTTGTACCTAGAGACTTACTTCAGGGCTGCCTGTAAAGCTGTTTATGAAAATGTAACGCTCAGGTGTAAAGAGAATTTTGTGTAGAATCAATCACGACTTTGAACACACATGAAGCAATTTAGTTTTGGAGCAGAATATAGAAGATACTACATTAGCAGTAGTAGTTTGTGTGTGTACTCAGAGAACAAACTGGAAAACTGTGTAGGGTGTGGATCAGCTAAAAACATTACTGGATAAGAAGTTCTTTGCTGTATCTTATGTTTATTGTATCATACTTGGTGATATGTCTGTAAATACAAAACATGCATTCTGCAGAATTAATTTTAAAAGTATTTTTAATAATTCTAGTATTTTGCACATAGATTTACTCACAGGCCGGAGGAGTCATATGTAGAGAAATAAGTTCACAGACAATGTAGGGAACTGAATAACTTCTTATATGTATTTTGTGTATTCAGCTGACGTTGCTCTGAATTCGGAAAAGTCAGTGAAATGCAGAGTTCCATTTTATCTTCAGAGATAATATTGTCCTATCCTACATTTTAAACAGACTTACGGTACATAAAGTTTTGTGAAATCTTTTTACAGGAGTGTTACCGACAAATGGATTACTTCTTAGATGTTTTTATATTTGATCCTGAAGACATTGCACTGAATTCGACAGTTCTATTATGGACAAAGAAAATGAATCCTGTTTTTGATGAGCATGAGCATGTAAGAGTATTTTCTTAGTTTATGAAAACTAAGTTTATGGAAAAGACTGGTTCCACTTTTGGAGAGGTTCTGTTTGTCTCCTTCACAATTTTAGCCTGGCAATAGGTGTCCTTGCCTTAGGAGATCTCTGCTTTGCTTCTTGTTTTCATAAAAATAACCCCTCTGTGTGCAGGTGCTGTGTTTTAGAGTAGACTTATGTTCTAGAATTTCTAATAGCATTGGCTTTCAACAGTTGCGTCTGTTCACTTTTGGCAATAAAACAGAAAATCCCAAGGATGAGAAGCTCTTTTTTTCTGTAACAGTTTTCTATCTTTTGTCTAACTGCTGAAGGAGACTTTCAAGACAATTGTAACTGCTGTAATTATTCAGATAAATGTTCCAGGTTAACGTACAGAGAGCCTGCACACACATGCAGAAAGCAACTCCTGAAAAAATTTCAATTATTGTTAAGAATAATTTCTGTACTGTTTGTTTTCTGTCTGTCTCTACACATTTAGGTGATGCTACATAAGTTAATCATTGAAAGAAGTTACAACTATTTTGGTGTTGCTATTATACCATTAAAAAAATTAATTCTTTTGTAGCTGATTGAACAGTCTAAACGTAAAAGAGAGCAAGAACTAATACATAAATGTGAGAAACTGATGGTGGAATTAGACAAGCTGACACGTTCTGTCACAGAGTTAGAAGAATGCTCGGAATTGGATCGCGTGCAAGAGGTCTGATGAACATTTAGTGTAAAATGGATAAAATGTTTTCTATGTTTAATGCACAGAGGTCATGGATAAAACTTAAATGATCAGTAATTTTAATAAATGAGAACTAAAATGTTTGATCCTATTGCCACAATGGACTAACTCATAAAGTGACTTCTGCTCTCTGAACTGCCTCTTCCTGGTTGTTTGTATAACATTGACAATAATATTTGACTTAATGGAAAGTTTTCCATAAAGTTATGCTTACACTAGCAGATAATTGATCCCAGCAAGGACTTAGATATTAACAGATGTATAAAGTGAATTTTTTTTCCTGTGGTTTATATAGAAGTATGGAATTCTGTCTCCAGTAGCATTATTTGCAAGTAACTTTGGTGGGATCAAAATTTCTTTCCCCATTCTTGGTTTATTGAAGAACTGAAGGAAAAAGCAGCAGGTTAAGCAATTGTGCTTAGTAATTAACAAAAACTCAAACATTAAAACACTTAGAAGAACAGAAAGGAAATCCCAAACAAATAAATCTATAGCCCATATCATGAGTCCGGTACACAAAAACATTAATGCTTGCCTCCTGGAACAGTGATGTTTAAAGCTTAAGTATTTTAAAAATTTTCTTAAGCCTTTAAATTCAGTAATGACGAACTAGCTTTTCTTAGTGTTAATTTTGGGTTCTTCACAGTTTACCTTCTCAAGGATAAGAAGACAGGGTTTTAACTTGTGTTTTCTCAAATATTAATAAATACGAAGGCCTATTATATTTTCACATATTATTTTGATAGCTGTTCAGAGCGTATCTTAGTTGTCTCACAATATACACAACTGTTTGATTTCAGTATGTGGCTAATCTGAAAGTATTACATAAACGCATACAAGAGGCTGATGAAACAGTAGCTCTTATTAACAAAGAAGAGACTTTGCTCAAGCGGAAACCAAGTGAATTCCCACTCCTCAACAACTTAAAAGTTGAGATTGAACCATATCAGAAACTCTTTCATCTTATATTGACATGGCAACAAAGAGAGAAAAGGTAATTCAGCTCTTGAAGGTAAATGAGTAAACAAGTACTAATTTGTGGACTGTTCATTACTTTGTTTTCTGACTTTATGTTTTTTCTCAGATGGATGGATGGTATGTTTTTGGAACTAGATGGGGAAAAAATGGAGGCTGAGGTTGATGAGTTTTTTAGAGAGATTTACAAAATGTCAAGGCTCTTCCAACAAAAGCAGAAGAAAATTCAGAAAGAGGGAAAAAAAACATCACATGGAACTGTAGAAGAGAAGACAGGAGAAGAAATAAAGGAAAATTTGACCCTTACAATGTGTTCTTCAGTTCTGGAGCAGATTAAAGAGTTTAAGGTAAGAAAAGGCGAGGGGTATTAGTTTAGTATTTGTTCAGTGGCAAATGATAAATTTGTTGCTCAGTATAGGTAGTAGTCAGAGACTCCTATTATTACAGCAAATAACAGCTCTGAATTACCATTTCCACATTGTACTGTCCCATTGTAATTTTATGAATGTAAATAGTTACAGGCAGGACACACACAGGAGGAAAGTAATTTCTGGATGCAGAGAAATATTTAAGGATGATATTGGGAATTTTTAATGGGACTATATGATAATGGACGCCAAACTTAACCTAACATGACTGAAAAATGGTTCCCTATCTCTTCTCTGCTAAGGCTGTACTTAGTTTTATATTCCTTCATCAGTAGTCTACTACAATGATTTCAAAATTGAGTGGATACCTGAGCAGATCCATCTGCACTTCTCAGAAAAAGTTTTAAAGTTATGATCTACTGCAAGAGAATTGTAAATGCACGTCAAAGATGATTAAAAAATTGAGAAAGAGTGCACATCATAATATTGATCTTATGTTTTTCCTCAATTAGGAGAATATTCCCACTGTGACAATCTTTTGTAACCCCCGCATGAGAACTCGTCATTGGCAGCAAATGTCAAATATAGTACAGTATGATTTAACTCCAGACTTTGGAACTACCCTGAGAAAAATTTTAAATCAGAATCTAGCCCCTTATTTGAACGAGTTTGAAGCTATAAGTGTAGGTGCAAGCAAGGTAAGCATGGAGACCTGATAGTAACAAAAATATCAGGTCTCTCAGTGATAATGGCTTTTATGTCTCACCAGAAACTTTTGTCTTTGCCCTTATACAGTAAGATATTTGATGAGACTTCGGTCCATTATATGTAAACAGTGTGTAAACATTTGTGTCTCATGTTACTTAATTAGTGTTTACTGAGTATATTGCTTTTCTGTGCAGTGGGAAATTACATACTAAGCAAAATATAACAGTAATTTCCGCTGCTAGAGCAAAATACTTTATTCTGCTAGATAAGCTTATGTATCCAGTTAGTGTGCTGGAAAAAATGTAGTGACTAAAATATTTTCTTTTTAAACTGTAGGAATTTTCCTTAGAGAAAGCAATGCATGTCATGCAGGAATTGTTGGGTTCCGTTTCCTTCAATCTGTCTGTGTATCGTGAGACTGGTGTTCATATTCTGTCTGCAGTGGATGAGATTCAAGCTCTTATTGATGATCAAATTATAAAAACTCAGACAATGAGAGGATCACCTTTTATTAAACCATTTGACAAAGAAATCAGGGTATGAGTATTTTTTTTATTTTACCTTTACTGTTTTATTTGCAGGAATGCTACAGTGCAATAATATGCCAATTTTATCACAGCTTTATAGATTGATTTGTTAATGAAATGTTTTCAGTGTTTTTTTTCAGCAAGATTCTTTGGAGTTTATGTAAGTCTTTACAGTATTTCTGTATTGGAATGCTGTATTTCTGGTAGTGTCTCTAACCTTGCTTCATAATAACTGGAAATTATGGTTTTATTGTTGTTAACAACAATTCGTTGAATTTTTTACTCAACTACAGTGTTTTTGTCCAATATCCGGGTTTTGATTTCCAAAGATCTTCAAAACACAATAAACCTGAGGCCAATATTATAGTAATGGAAAATAAAATGTTTTATTAACAAAGAAGAATTAGTTAGAAAAGGGTGAAGACAAAAACCCCATGTAAATATCCTGTATAATGGATCAGCCTCTTCCTGCCATAGGTGCAACAGCTGCACTGCACAAAAAGCAAAAACCTTACCAAGAAATTGTTGACCTTCTAGTCGGTGACTAGGAAAACTGCCTACAAGAAAGAAAGAAAGCAGAGAAGGCTTGTCTCATGTGTATCACCTTCTTTTTTTCTAAAATGATACTAGTTCAAATTCAGAAAGGAAGAAAGGAGATAGGAGAAGGGAAGAAAGAAAGAAGGTGAGAAAGGGAGAAAGAGAGATAAGAGAGAGGGAAAGTGAAAGAAGGGAAAGAGAGAGTGGATGTGGGGATTATATTGTCTTAAGAAATAATCAGGAACGAGGGGAAAATGAATAAAAATGCAAGAAAGGAAAGGTAGAAGCTATCAGGAAAGAAGATAGAGTGGAATTGTCTTCACCAGGTCCACATGGCAGGAGGAAATGTCTGATCTGCAGCCCAGCTGTCCACCTGTGACTCATGCAGGGAACAGCCAATTCGACTTTCCTATGTGACATTTATAGTGCTGTGGAGACAGGATATCCATTGGTTCTCATCTTGGTCATGTGATGGAATCTGGTTGTTCCCTTAGTTGTCATGTGATGTCAAAGGGTGAGAAATTAACCCATAATATCTGTGCAAGGAAAATTCTTGAGGACGGGGACAAAGTTTTTTAGTCAGGCCTCAGAACAATGGTGAGATTGCTGGTGAAATTGCTTTGGAGTTACTGATACCTACTTTTCTGTTGGTTTATGTAGCAAATCTTCATTTCAGCCAAGCTCAGTGAATATTACTGCCATGAAGGCAGCCTTTCCAGACTTTTCCTTGAATAGCAGAACAATTTTCCTACTATTGTCCACTTTAGGGATAGGATGGGCTGACTGGATGTTTCCTGTGACCTAGTGTGGTCTTTCTGGTAATGTTGTGTTCCTGCAGTAATTGAGCTGTGAAACAAGACTAATAATAGCATTTTAAAAAGTTGATTTCCGGGTAGGTTTAACTTTTTGAACTCCTTTGGCCATCTGTCTATGTGGAAGAATGTAAATACTCCTAAATATTTCTCTTTTGTTTCATTTTTTTTATTTAGTCCTTGAGAACTAGACTACTACATTGTCTATCTTTCTTGTATTTATTCTCTCTAATGTTATTTTTTTTAAAAATTAAGGTAACATTTTTTAAATATTTGTTAAGGAATGGGAAAACTGTTTAACTCAAATTCAGGAGATTATTGATGAATGGCTGAAAGTGCAAGCACAGTGGCTTTATCTGGAACCCATTTTTTCTTCTGAGGATATTATGCAACAGATGCCAGAGGAGGGGCATCTCTTTCAGACTGTGGATAGACAGTGGAGAGAGATTATGAAGTATTGTGCTGAAGACCCAAAGGCAAGGAAGATACAATTTTTGGCTTTTATTTTCAGAATATACACAATGTATACACTACTACATCAGTTGTCCAGACTTTATAGGAATAAAGTCATGTTGTACATTATTTGAATAACTTGTACTGTTTGAAGTATTCCATATAAAACTAAGAGTTTGCATGTATGTTTTACAGGTTCTCATTGCTACTTCCTTAGTAGGGTTATTGAAGAAGCTTCAGAACTGTAATGAGCTTCTTGACAACATCATGAAAGGGCTTAATGCTTATCTTGAGAAAAAACGTCTCTTCTTTCCCCGGTATGATTAATTTGGCTATTTAGATAACAAAATTTGTGAATATATTTTTATTGTGAATAAGGTCAGTCTTTAAATTAGCCTGATAATACAGTTGGCTTTTTTCTCTTTTTTTTTCCTTCTGTATCTTTTTAGTTTCTTTTTTTTGTCTAACGATGAAATGTTGGAGATCCTGTCAGAAACTAAGGATCCTCTCAGAGTTCAGCCTCACTTGAAGAAGTGTTTTGAAGGCATTGCTAAGCTACATTTCCTTCCCAATTTGGATATTGATGCAATGTATAGTTCTCAAGGTGAACGTGTAGAACTGATTTCAGTCATTTCTACTTCTGAAGCTCGAGGTGCAACAGAGAAGTGGCTAATCCAAGTAGAAGATGTTATGCTGAAGAGCATACGTGATGTTATTGCTAGATCAAGACTGGTATGGGGTTTCTAATAATGACTATGGCACAAAATCTTTGTTGTTTTAAGACTGTCTCTTGGCTTCTTAAAACTCTTCCTTAACACAAGAGTTGATGAAATTATGATTCAGAATCAAGTAAACATTGTATTTATAGGTTAGTCGGATACATAAGAGTTTTGTTTAAACAAGAATAATTTTCCATTAACATTGGATATAAACTCTTTAAAAAGCTTGACAGCAGTACTGTATTTATAGGATACATCACCTGACATAAATAATTTAGTTGTTTTTTTAATATAACTACAATTTAGAAATCTAACACTTCAGAAATGTTTGCTCTCTCCTGGAGGAAAACCATTAGCCAGAAAATGTTTTGTTGTGTGAAGTTGGAAAGCTGTGAATATTTATATAATATGGAAAGATAATTGCAAGGCTCTTTGAAATTATTTGATAACAAAACAGTATTCTAATAGGAGAATAGTATTTCAAAGTTAATTTGGCCTTGGAAAATAGGAAATAATAATTTAAATTTTTTTGGCAAATACTTTTAATAGTATCACATTATATGCTTCTGTATTACATTGCAATATATATGCACTAACACTGTATTTGCTTACTGTATTTAACTCCATCAGGCATATCTAGAGACTGATAGAAAAAGATGGGTTCTGGAGTGGCCTGGGCAAGTAGTATTGTGCGTGTCTCAAATGTTCTGGACAAGTGAGGTACATGAAATTCTTTGCAGTGGACCAGAGGTACTTTGGAATGCATAATCTTTTTGGAAAATCTTTACTGATTTTTCTTTTCAGCTAACATATTTAATTTAGTTAAATATTTTTCTAGAATCAAAATCTGAAGAAGACTCAACAGTGATTTATACTTGAATATTGTTTAGAATAAGCACAGATTAAAATGTAGTTTTTCAACATAGATGCATAAGAGTTAATGAGAGAGAAGTTGATGGAAAAATATGACAGAGTAAAACAATGTCTTAATAAGAAATCTCCATGAAGATATTTAGTTAACATTAAGATGTCTGTAACACTTGAAGCAGTCATATAATCAATTCCATAATAACCTTGCTTGTCCTAGGGTTTAAAGGGTTATTATGATACACTTCAGTTGCAACTTAATGATATTGTAGAGCTGATAAGAGGAAAACTGTCAAAGCAAACAAGAACTACGCTTGGTGCCTTGATTACTATTGATGTTCATGCTAGAGATGTCATCATGGAAATGATTGAAAGTGGTAATTATCTTTTAAAACATTTATCTTTGCATGTGTCTTCCTATAAAATTAAACATCTTATTCTGATGTCTAAAATGCAATTAACATTAATAATTTCAAAGCTGTTTTTAGTCTAAACCTAATAGAGTATCCAATTATCTAAAACATCTTTTGCAATTGCTTTCCATTTTCTGTTTACCAGGAGTGCAGAGTGAAGCAGACTTTCAGTGGCTCGCACAACTACGATATTATTGGGAACTTGAAAATGTTCGTGTCTGCATCATCAATTTCAATGTTAAATATGCTTATGAGTACCTTGGAAACTCACCACGCTTAGTCATTACTCCTCTTACAGACCGGTGTTACCGCACCTTGGTATGATCTTCCACCAGTGCTTCTAAGTACTGTATTTACTGTAGTATGGTATTTTTTACACACTGTTTTATGAATTGAAGTTGCTGTCAGAATCAGATATTTCTGTTCATGTGTTCAAATGTGTAATTTCTATAGAATATTGAACAGGAAACTGACTATAACAACAAATGTAGACTGCCCACCAATGTAACTGAAAAATTAGTAGGTTTTTTTTTTTGTTGTGGATATGTTTTTTACCATGCAAAGAGAAAAAAAGGCCAAATATTTTTGTTACTGTCTGGATTTCAAGAACACAAAATACTTTTATGTGTTCTGCAGTTTGTAAATATAGCAGAGTAGGATCCACTTGTGATTGTATTTTCCTTAAAACTGCCAACACAACACTTTGGGAACTTTTCAATATCCCTGCTCTTGTTAGAGGTGTTTGTAACTGTCCTTCCTGCTTTATCCTCAACTACCCTGATAACTGACAGTTACCAGATAGAGCTTTTTTGACTATCATTTACAGCAGTTTATTTGTCTGGAGCATGGCACCCATCTTCTTCTCTTGTAAGATGGTAATTTTCATGCTGTGGAAACTTAATCACAAGCTCGGTAAGGTTTAAGAAAGAATGTGATAAGACATGACTGGTGCATCTGAGGATAGGTTTTTTGCCCTCTGTCGCTTTGATTTTTGTGATATCGTTGTAGCTGATGCTTGGTACTGATTTTTAAAATATCCAAGTATGTTAGTATGAGAGTGCAATGCAGCTGGTAGTTTCTTTTTTTAGGCTCACAGACTTTGAATCTTGGAGTAAAGCAGTTGGAGGCTTGGTGCTCTGGCAAATGGAATTCTCATCCTTTGTGCACAAAGGTCTTAATGCAGTATTTCCAGTGAATTGGAAACTGAATACATATAAGCAGCTTTATTTTTTGTCTGCAGCTTTATATTTTTCTGTGAGTTTCCTCCAGTTTCAGTGCAATATAAGAGAGCATATAGAATGGTCAATGAAAGACATATGCAACAAAAAAAGTGGGGGACAGTTAAAAAAAGAGGAAAAAGATATATTAAAGGAGAAACAGATAGAAAACAGTCATAACCAAGTAATTGCATAAAATTTTGTTTGAAAGATCTAGCTAAGCAAGAACTGAAAGACTGTGTCAACAAAATTTGAGTAATTAGTCATGGTCATAATGATGTTAAAACCAAACTCACTTAGGGTCAAAAGTCAATTCTCTTGTATAGATTTCCAAACTGTAAGTAAATTTAAGCATATGTTTTTATAAGTATTACTGTGATTTTGATGTTCAACTCTCTAGTGCAATTTAATCAAATATTTTCTTTCTGAATAATTTTATATGAATGACATACTAATAGTTTCTATAAACTATTTTTGATTTATAGATTGGAGCCTTTTATTTAAACCTGGGTGGTGCCCCAGAAGGTCCTGCAGGGACAGGTAAAACTGAGACGACCAAAGATTTGGCTAAAGCTCTTGCTGTTCAGTGTGTTGTCTTCAACTGCTCTGATGGCCTCGATTACCTGGCAATGGGAAAAGTAAATAGACAATAAATTTATTTTGTTTTTTTAGGACAAAAATGTTAGTGTTCCTAGTCTGCAGAGACAAATACAAGTGGCAACTGTGATCTGATACACATGGATACTATGTATGAGCCTCTATATTTATTTAGTTTTCTGTGATTTATGAAAATCTATGAAGTTGCTAATTAAAACATGAAAAAATCAAGACTTCACAGCATCAGTATCTTTGGATTTAGCTTTCTTTAGGTCCAGAAAGATAGTTAGTTCTTCAGTACATCATTGATCTTTGCTCTAAACAGGTTTTGATATTTTTATTTTAATGGTATCTTTCTTCTAATTAACTTTCCAGTTTGATACTCTAATTTCTTTTGAATTTTCCAAGATGCTGTTAACAATGCTGTTACTCTCTTCTTTGTAGTTTTTCAAGGGTTTAGCCTCTTCAGGTGCATGGGCATGTTTTGATGAATTCAATCGCATTGAACTGGAAGTACTATCTGTGGTGGCACAGCAGATCCTTTCCATCCAGAGAGCCATACAGATAAAGCTAGAAACATTTATTTTTGAAGGAACTGAACTGAAACTTAACCCCAACTGTTTTGTAGCTATTACTATGAATCCAGGTTATGCAGGACGGTCTGAACTTCCAGATAATCTGAAGGTAAAATAATAAAACTTCAAAATCATTTTAGAAAAAAAATGGAGAGACATGTATTTGTGGTATTCAGACTTTACTACCTGGAATATAAACATATACTGTTATTTCATTTACACACACTCTTTTTTTTTCCCTAAGTATTATTTTCTTGTGTCTGTTAAGTGGTTTTTATTGTTATTTTCCCAGGTAAATGCCTGTAATGCTATAAATTATCAAGTTTCAGGCTATGGGTAAATTATAGTATTTTTATGTTAACTTCTTTAAGATGGAGGAGTATGTGAGAAAAATTCGAGTAGTTTTACATCGCATTTGTTGAAGTCTGATTGTAAAGAAGTGTTAGCAAACTACACTGAATTCATGAATGAATTTACTTAGATTACCTGATGAAAGAAAGTCTTTGACATTGTTTTGGCTCTGTTAGCTGTACTGAGGCTTGGCTGTAGCAAAGTAATCTGGAGCCTCTAAATATTTAATTGAGATCTGTTACTGTTTCCAAATACGAATTCTGGGATTAGAGATTAGTGATGTATCATCTGTAAAAGGTCTGAATTACTTTCCATTTCTCAATTAAATATTTAGAGGTATTTCTTTGGGTATGTATTTCAGGTTCTTTTCCGACCAGTAGCCATGATGGTTCCTAACTATGCTCTGATAGCAGAAACTTCACTGTACTCATGTGGATTTTTGAATGCTAAATCCCTGTCGGTGAAGATAGTAATGACATACAGGCTTTGTTCAGAACAGCTTTCCTCTCAGTATCACTATGACTATGGCATGCGAGCAGTTAAAGCTGTCTTGGTGGCTGCTGGGAATCTAAAATTAAAATTTCCCATGGAAGATGAAGATATACTGGTGAGTTCATGAGGAAGCAATTCTTGAGGGATTTTACAGGTGCATGCAGTTCTGAGTTCTGAAGACAGTTTCACCAGGTCTTGCCCCATTACCAACCCACCTTTCTTAGTTTGTGAAACAAAGATAAAGTATGTGCTGCACTGATGATCTCATAGTTGTATGTAACTCCTTAACAAAGGCACCATTTTATTAGTCTTCATTAATATTAGATTATTGTAATTGTTGAACAGTTCGTTCTCTGTTTTTAATAGGAACATTAAAATGTGTTTCTTCTAGCTTCTTAGATCAATTAAGGATGTGAACGAACCCAAGTTTTTGTCACATGATATACCTCTGTTCATGGGTATCATTAGTGATTTATTTCCTGGAGTCAAGCTTCCTGTTGCAAACTACAGTGTAAGTAATTTTTTCCTGGTTATAGTAATTCTGTGCTGTTTTATGCAGTTTTGTTTTTATCTAAGCACAATTAATACTGTAATTTGTGAGTTGTTGTGAGATAAGAGAAAGTGTCGCGTGTTTGCAATGAGACATAGTATCAAAGAAAGTTCTTTTATCTTCTCTGAGCATAATCCACATCTGAATTCCCTTACACCCAGAAGGCATCCTACAGAGCGGCAACTGACCTGCAGATTTACCAAGTATTGGGGTCTCTTGCTGATTCCCAATTTTTGACGTAAATAAGATTAAGTGTTTTGTTTGTATTTATTTTATTTATAGCAACAATTAAAACTTAGCTCCATTGTGGGACTACGGTTGGGAAGATGATGAGCATTTTGGAGAAGACAAGTGGGTGAACTTTTAAAAAAATACCAGAGTCTTGTGAAAAGCTTATTTTTCCAAAGCACATTGTTTCCTGATGGTGATATGCCTTCTCCTCAATATAAAAATTGTAGTTAACTACTCTTCTAGCACATGAAGTACAAAACTTGTGGTTTGTGGGTTTTTTCAGGGATGTTTGCTATATTACATTTGCTATATTTCACTTATTAATTAATTTGAAATTCTTACTGAAGAGCATAAACTGTTTTACTTTAATCCAAGGCAGTAATGTAAATTGTAGCTAAGGTAAGATTATGATCTGTTTTGATTTTAGAATTTTCTGGAATGTGCCAGTGAATGTTGCATGCGACATAATGTTCAACCTGTTAAGGCTTTTATAGACAAAATGATACAGACATATGAAATGATGATTGTTAGACATGGGTAAGATTCTCATTAATGTTTCACAAGCAGTATTTCTTGAATCTTGATTTATACCGTAGTGGTTACTTCTGTCATAAAAGATCTTAAGGGTTGCAAAATGTTTCTATTTGTGTCAGAACAGTTGATCAGAAATACGGCTTTTACACATCCCGACATTGTTGTTGTTATGAATGGGCGTCTGGGCATCAAAAGTAGCCTCACATGTCTAGTGAGTTTAGATGCAGATTATTAGTATGTGAGAGTTAGCACTACAGAAGTTTGTCTCCATTATAAGTTATCAAATCTCTGCCATTTTATTTCTAGCTTTTGTTAATAAATAGAAGTGGAGAAAATATACACGTCATTGTAATATTCAGCTCATTAATTTTTTTAGTGTGACAGAATCTTTCCATCCTCAAGTGCCTAAGAAAGTTATTTGGAAATGTGGGTGCAGACACATATTAGAGCTAGTGTGTGTATTGCGTGTTCATGCTGCTTATGTTCTTGAAGAACTTTGTAATAAACTCGCTCTAAGCTGAATCGAAGCTAGAAAGTAGTCTTTGATTCAGCAAATCAATGCACTACTGTGGTGGTAAATCGCTGTTTCAGGAGACAACTTGTGTGCAGTGGCTGTGCAATCAGATGTGCATATGCAAATAAACTGTTTTTGCCTAAATTATATTTCACATATACAAACCAGGTTTACTTACTTTGCTTTTAGAAAATTAGATGAAAATTGGATGTAAGTGTGTGAATGATGCTTTTGGTCTTAGCAGGGTCTGTAGAAGTCTCAAGAAAAATTTAATAGTATCTTTTTCTATTTAACAGCTTTATGCTGGTAGGAGAATCTTTTTCTGGGAAGACTGCAGTTCTGCATGTGTTGGCAGATACGCTCTCTCTTATGAAAGAACGTGGTTATGGTAAAGAAGAGAAAGTAATTTTTAGAACTGTAAATCCAAAATCAGTCACTATGGGACAGCTTTTTGGGCAGTTTGATACGGTATCCCATGAGGTAATGTATGTTTCTAAATCAGCATATAGTAATTATCCACCTTTATCTGTGTCCACCTTTTTCATTTACTGTAGCTTTTGTGTTTGTATGAGTGAACTTAATTATGTTCTAATTGCGGGAACTGATGGTGTGTTTCATAGCTGTATAAAGCTTATTGTTCCAAAGCATATTGTTTGTCTTCTCTTCAGGATAAAATTTGTAGTTAACTCCTGTTCTAGCACGTGAAGTACCAAATTTTTAAAATTTAGGTGAAAATTAGATTTAAGCATTTTGAGGGGTCCAGAAAGACAGTTGGAAAGACTCCTGTTTGTGGATTTTGAGTCCTAGTTCCAGGCATAGTTTCTTAAATTCCTTGAACACCTGACAGTGTTTGTAGGTCTGTGCTATAAAAATAGTTTACTGTATGGGTTTTAAGAAAAAAGACACAAGCATGTTGTTTTTTTTAAGAAAAAAGACACAAGTATGGGTTCAAAACTAGCAGCTAGTAATCATATCTTGTATTTTCCTGTTTTGTCGTTTTTCTAGTGCTTGCTTTTTTCCTTCCCTTTTTCTGCCTATGTCAAACCTCTGTTATTCTGTATGGTAAACTGCTGAATTCATGCTTTTACTGTTTTTAACACAAATGAGAACACAATTACAGGTTTTATGTTTAATAAAACTTTTATTGTTTGTTTTAAATTATTCTGTAAAAAAAAATGCAGTACCAAATGTGTGTGTAGTTATGTAAGTTTAAATATGCAAACAAAGAACAATACCATTCAGAGAGTCATTGTCCTAATATAGTAGTATCCATGCTAGGAAATCATACTAAAGTTAACTGTATTAATATCTCCATCTGTTCCTAACAGGTAAGGTGAAAGTAATGAATAAACTATATAGAAAATCTTACAAAGTCATGCATCCTTAGGTGTGAAATTTGGGTTTGGAGAAGAAATATTATGGAGAAGTAAATGTGTAATAGTGACTTCTGGAGTGGCTGTAGGAATGCCGGACTTCTAAATTTCTGTAAATCTCTGTAAATTCTGTTTTGTTATGATATGCTTCAAAGTGAAAAAAAAATTTAGATATTTGTTGGTGTTGCATGACCCTCAGTGAAACTGCAGAGTTCTCTTTTCTGCAGAACAAGAGAAGAATAATTAGAAGGGAATTAAAAAGAAACTGATTTTTTTGAGATTGAAAGATGTATTGTATGTCTCACTTTTCATTCTACATTCTCCTCCCCTAGTGGTCAGATGGTATAATTGCTAATACTTTCAGAGAATTTGCATCATCTGAGACTCCTGAACGCAAATGGGTTATCTTCGACGGCCCAATTGATACTATGTGGATAGAAAGCATGAACACAGTTCTGGATGACAACAAAAAGGTATCAGTCAGGGTAAATAAATGCCTAAGTAAAAGAAAGTGAGATTTTTGAAAATACGTTTTTACATGTGAAACCAGAAATGTAAACAGCAATGTGTGGCATTTGAAAAGAGCAAGTGATAAGCTATTTGTGGTTGGGTTTTGGACTTTATCTGAATCATAATCACAGAATCAACTCACAGCTGTAAGACAGTATGCATGTAATATTTTCTTAATGTCATATTGTAAGTATCATAAGTACATGTAAAATAATGACATATAATTCTATTTCATGTAAATCTCACACTTTAAAAACTTGCACAAATTTAGGCATTTAAAGATGATCTCAAGTCCCAGAGTGTTGTATTTTCAAAATTAATGAGCTCTGAAGTCACAGTTGTAACCTTACCACGCTTTGGAAAATGGGCCTTAGGAATCCCAGTGTGAATATAAAATTGGAGATGACTGTTTTAAGTTCTGAGTCAGAAGGTCAAAATGCTCAAATTGGACTTGTATTTTAATAAGTAGGAATGGTGGGTCTCCAGCTGGAATGCTTCAAGAATGCTGCAACAATAGCAGCAAATATCCTTTGTTCTTTGTGCTTGCTGTCATTTTGTCATATGCAACATGGATAGTTACTGTAATGAAGGTGCTGGTAGGATAATGTAGAGTACTCAGGTTTAAGTAAAGAATTAAAAAAAAAAAAATCATTGCTGCTTCAAGTAATTAAACAATTCATATTTTTGACCCTGTCTTGGGTTATACTTGTTTTGCTGGTATATCTCTTGATATCAGAATTGTAATTTTGCAACTTTTTTTTTCCTTATCTTGCTTGTAATTTTTTTTAATTATTATTAAAGCTTTGTTTGATGAGTGGGGAAATCATCCAGATGTCCCTTCAGATGAATCTTATTTTTGAAACAATGGATCTTTCCCAGGCCTCAGTAAGTTCTGTATTTAATGAAAATATAAACCAAAATTCAATATGTATTAAATGTTTAATAAAATGAGTTCACAATTTTTCCTTAGCCTGCTACAGTGAGTCGTTGTGGAATGATTTATATGGAACCTTCTCAACTGGGCTGGAGGCCACTTGTTACCTCTTGGTTGAGTAAACTGCCGGAACCTCTTAATTTAAAGGAACATCAAGATCTTTTGCAAGGTCTTTTTGATTGGTTAATCCCACCAGCATTAAAACTCCGTGAGAAACAGTGCAAGGTATCTTTGCCATGTTTTCCTGCAGTAGCTAGTTGTTCATGTCCATTCTGTTACCCTCAGTATGGAAGGACTAGTCTCTCAGGACAAGAACAATAAGAGTGAATATGCAGCAACCTCCTGTGTTTTGAAAAGGGCAACAGTTGGGTCCGTTTTGGAAAGTCAAAATAAAATTTGTAGGTAAGACTTGTACACTGATTGTAGATGTCAAAAGTAAGTATTTAAAGCACTGAGTAAAAAGTCTTCCCAAGACAATTTTGTATGTATATTGTTTTCTTTAAATATATCACATTGAACACGGAAGTACTTTTTTAAGGGTTAGGAGAAATGTGCACGTAGATCCTTGCAAACTCAGTGTGATACAGCACTTAGACTTTAGCTCCTGTTACTACTGTGGGTTGTTTTTGTTCTAAGATGTGTGATTGTAGTGATCATGTGGTAGCCATGAGCATGGTTAATAAGCTAAATATCTTGATGTTTAAAGGATAGAGGAGGGAATCAGTGTAAACCTTCATGTATCTGTTCAGAATTAGGTAGTTATCTAGCTGGTTTAGTATTTTAGTTCCAATAGCTAAACAAACTGAACACTTAAACGATAATACTCATCCTTTTGTATTTCTTAGGAACTGGTACCTACAAGCAATACCAGTGTTGTAGTAGCTCTTACACGGCTCTTTGAAATGTTAATTTGTCGAACTGTGCAAGAAGATCCCACCAACAGAAACATCCGTGCATGGATTATGGTTTGTTTTTTAGCCTGTAGAAAAAACTATAATGTATGTTTCAGCATATGCTAGTCTTCAAAATTAGTTGGACTAGTGGAAGGAACTTTGGGCTGAGACATGTGAAACAGATTTACTACAACCTTGCTCCCTCCCTCCAGACTTTGGAGATGCCTGGATGATATGTAATTCTTACATCTAACCAATATGACAAAATATTTTACTATTCTTATAAAAAAGACTGTTCTTATAAAAAAACTGAAGAATACAGAATGCAGATGTATTTATTTAAAATTGTACTAGAAAATTTCCTACTAGAAAAGATCACGATTGAACTCTATTTAGGCCTCGTCATGTGACATAATGCTTCAGTCAGAGGCCTCTGTTCATTTTTTTTGTCATATACGTATATTTCCTTGAATAAGGTTTTTTGCTTGCCCTTTCTTTAATCATTTCTGAATCTCTTTAGACAAGGCCAATTATAGAATCATTAGGGATCAGAAGGGACCTCAAAAGATCATCCAGTCCAATCCCCCTGCTATAGCAGGATCATCCAGACCAAGTACAGGCAGGCTTCAAACATCTCCAGAGAAGGAGACCCCACAAACCCTCCAGGCAGCCCCTTCCAGTGCCCCATCACCCTCACTGGGAAGAAGTTATAAAATTACAGAATCAGTCAGGGTTGGAAGGGGCCACAGGATCATCCAGTTCCAACCCCCCTGCCACCATGGACAGGGACACCCCACCCTAGACCAGTCTGGCCAGCTCCTCATCCAGCCCAGCCTTAAACTCCTCCAGGGATGGGACCCCAACCAACATCCTGGAATTCAAGGATACCTTGTAACACCTATCTGCTTAACAGTATTTTTCAGAATTGCACTCATTAAGCAGACTGTGTATGGCTCATATGTCGTCTTTTTATGAAGTTGCTCATTTTTTTGCCCTTGCAGGGTTGTTTTGCTTTTGCCACAATCTGGTCTATTGGTGGAACTTGTAATGGTGACAGCAGGATAATTTTTGATAGTTTCTTGAGGGACATTTTGGCTGGAAAATCTGGAACAGATCCTGTGCCAACAAGTGTGGGAAAATGGGAGTGCCCCTTTGAAGAGAAAGATTTGGTCTATGACTACATGTATGAGGTACGATTGCTTCTGCATTAAATGAATTAGACTCTTACTGTCTGAATGGATTGAAAATATAGCAGCGTATTTTAATTTTACAAAGTTTGTTGATGTTAGATTAAATCCCACTGTGCATTTTTAATCTTTTAATTTTTTTAAAAACTAATTTGCTGAGCAAGTTTGGTTATTTTAGAAAATACCAAGATGTACACATCGGTTACATGCATAATGTTGCCATATTATAGTTATTCTGTAGGTAAATCTGAGCTGAAAGCCTCAGATCTGATTTCATACAGAAGGAAAGATGTGGATGACTGTCTAGAAGGAAAGCAGAATATTGGGCCCATAGGCAGTTGGCTTACATTATCTATTTAGAAGTGTTAGATTATAAATGCACTTTTATTTTTTGCATATGTTTGTTGGGTTTGTTATTTAATTGTTTTGGCTGAAGAAAATTTTTAATCAAAAAAAAAAAGTTAAAGCTTAGGTATGTACTTGGACAATTTTCTTAGTGAGATAAAGCAAATTAAGCATATGAACTTCCAAAGCATTTAATTATTAATTTACAATAATATATTATTTTCTTTTTTCAGCACTGTAGTAGAGAAAACGTTACATATGTATAGAAGTAACACTGTTCTCTTTTACATTTATGTCTTTTTAGCTGAAAGGCAGAGGAAGTTGGATACATTGGAATAGTTATATTAAAAGCATTAATTACAATGAGAAAAATGTCAAAATTCAGGATATTATAGTCCCAACCATGGATACGGTCCGGTATACATATTTGATTGAGCTATTCATTACCCATGAAAAGTAAGTTATGTTACTTAAGTGAATATTTCTGAAATATTGGTCATAGGTAGAAACATCTCTTATTCTTTCCATTGACTTCACTACCTTTACCAAGCCCTTGAAGTTTATTTGTCCTTCTAAAAATAGATATTTACTGTGAACAATACTATTTGCTGTCTTAAAGTCCATTTCAGGTGTTTTTATGAAGCCTGATGTCATGAAGCCTATTTATGTAGCCTTATGTAACCCAGTAACAGTATGCTCATTCTGATGATGCTGTTATGACAGCCATAAGAGTTTTGTACCCCCTTTCTTTGCTAACAAAACTTTTTTTTTTTCTTTGATATAGTCATATGTAAATCGTGTATATTACAGTATCACAGTAATGATGAGGCTGGAAAAGACCTTAAAGATCATCCAGTCCAACCTGAAACCAACCAAGTAAACCTAAACATCTGACATCTAGATCATGCCACTCAGCACTTCGTCCAGCCTAACCTTAAACACCTCCAGAGACGGTGACTCAACCACCTCTGTAGGCAACCTGTTCCAAAATCTGATCACTGTTTCAGTGAAAAACACCTTCCTAATGTCAAGTCTAAACTTCCCCCGATGAAGCTTAAGACTGTGATCCTTTGTCCTGTCTCCAGTGTCCAGGGAGAAAAGACCAACCCCTGTCTGACCATAACCATCTTTTAGGTAGTGATAGACAGTGATAAGGTCACCCCTGAGCCTCCTCTTTTCCAGGCTAAACAGACCCAGCTCCAACAGCCTCTCCTCATAGGGCTTACTTTCCAGCCCCTTAACCATTCTAGTTGCTCTTCTCTGGACTCATTCCAGCACCTCAACATCCTTCCTAAACTGAGTGGCCCAGAACTGAACACAATACTCCATGTGCGGTCTAACCCTGCCGAATACAGGGGGAGGATAACCTCCTTCTCCCAGCTGGTCACACCAGCATATTAGCTGTGATCAAATAATTAAAAAAAATGTAGAACAGTCTCAGGTTAAATTTCAAGGCTGAAAGTTTTAGGAAGTTTAAACTACTGCAAGACCTCTCAGGAGAAATTTAGCTCCTACATACATAATATTGTCTATTCTCCAAAGCCTGAAGAGTGAGGAAATGAGACTCTTTGTCACCTTTGTCTTACTGGTGAGAGCAAAGTGAATTGACACAGTTACGTAAATATGTTAAAATTACTTTCTTCTTAAAGAATGTAAACTTTTTAGAGGTAAAACAATCAGCAAAATAGTAAAACCATTGACTTCTGATTGCAATTTGTTAATAATTTGTTAGATTTCTGTAATCTGTATGTTTACTTTCTTTGTGAAGACCTCTACTTTTAGTGGGACCCACAGGTACTGGTAAATCTGTGTATGTCAAGGACAAGTTAATGAACAACTTGGAAAAGGAGTCGTACTTTCCCTTCTTCATTAATTTTTCAGCTCGAACTAGTGCAAATCAGATCCAGGTTAGTAAAATAGGTAATTTATGTTTAAAAACCAGAACATGTGTAAATATTTAATATCTCTTGTGAATATTCCTGTCTGCATTGCAGAACATCATTATGGCCAGACTGGACAAGAGGCGCAAAGGAGTCTTTGGCCCTCCTCTGGGAAAAAAGTGCATTATTTTTATAGATGATATGAATATGCCTGCTTTGGAGAAGTATGGGGCACAGCCTCCTATCGAACTTTTAAGACAGTTCTTTGACCATGGATTTTGGTAATTATTTCAAATACAATTGTAAGGTTTTGGGGTTTTTTTGGCTACGTTTTCTGTTACAAGTTTTTATTCACTTGAATCAGGTGCTCTGTAAATGTTACAGTATTTTATTATGTAATATATCATATGTATATAATATGTAATATACATTATTTAAAGTCAAGCTACTTCTCTAGTGCTCCTTAAATGACTTTCCAATTTAAGAAATTCTCATCAAATTTGGGAGGGGTTAAAAGGTTTTGTTGCTGAATGTTTAAGGCTCATACATCAAGCAATATTTACATATATAAACAAAGTAATTCTTTTACACACAGATTTTATCTCTGCATCTTGTATTGGTTTTATTTTTCCAGAGCTGTTCCTTTTGTTTCCTTTATCTTCCTTCTCAGACTCAAGACAGGTTTATGTCCAACTATTTTAAAGTATGTAATTTGTGCATGCAGAGAGTAGTCTGTAATACACATGCATATAAGCTGAAACAAGTGTGTTACATCAGTAAATATCTAATTGTCACATTGCTATTTTTTTAAGGTATGATTTAAAGGACAAATCTAAAATTACTCTAGTTGATGTACAGTTACTTGCTGCTATGGGGCCTCCAGGCGGTGGGAGGAATCCTGTTACTCCTCGTTTTTTGCGGCACTTCAACATTTGCACTATTAATTCTTTTAATGATGAAACAATGGTACGCATCTTCTCTACTGTAGTAGCTTTCTACCTGCGGGCTGGTGATTTTTCTACTGAGTTCTTCCCAATTGGAAATCAAATTGTCACTGCCACTTTAGAGGTAAGACACTATTAATGTAAGTTTTCATTAATTTGTTCAGAAAAGTTCCACTGGCTCTATAATAATTACATTGGAGAAGTAGAGATTTTATGTGTTTTATTATTTTTAACATACAGGCCAATTTAATTTGACAAAATTATTTAATTTTTATTGATGCGATAGCCTTCTTGTTCTAGGAAATTTGTCTCAGAATTTGTGTTACTGTGGGCTCCGTGAAACCTGCCCACGTAACGTCGTGTAGATGAATCTAGAATCTGCATCTGATATATTCAGAGGGCTTCAAGATCTTCGGACATTTAATAAGACTTCATAAGTGTGGAATGTTTATTCTTAGAGAAATAAAATCTTAGAAGAAAACTAAGGTTTATTTTAATAATACAGGGGGTCTTACTGTCTGTTGATTTTGTTCTTTTTTTGTTATTATCTTAAGGTGTTTAAGAAAGCCATCAAAAATCTTCTGCCGACGCCGGCCAAATCTCATTATACATTCAACCTACGTGACTTTTCACGTGTTATCCATGGCTGCTTGCTTATTAAGAGAACATCAGTTGAAAGCAAACATGTTATGATTCGGCTGTTTGTACATGAAATATTTCGTGTCTTCTATGACCGTCTAGTGGAAGACAGTGATAGAGCCTGGTTGTTCAATGTAATGAAAGATATTGTGAAAGATCATTTTAAAGAAGCATTTGACTCAGTTTTTGCACACCTGAAGCAAGGAAACACACCAGTGAGTATCATTTTTAACCTGTTTCAAAACAGTTGCTTTAATTATAAATTTAGGACCACAAAGTTTTTGAAGAGCATGAAATTCTGTATCAAAAGTGCTTGAAAACTTGACTGCACTCAGCAAAACTACTTACTTGGGGGAAAAAAAAGTGTAAAAATGTTTGGCAGAGTTTACCTGTGTACATAAGTGTTCTTGTCAAAAAAAATATTTCATTTAAGAAGTGGGTGAACTTACTACTTTTTCACAAAATAATTTTATCTGATAGTGAAACAAAAACTTATACAAACCTTTAAAATAGTGCAGCTGTTTTTCAAATTTATCTGAAACTCCCATAGTTTTTATATCTTGTGAAATTTAAGTTGTCAGATGTAGTGTTTTATTAATTTCTTCATGCCTGCAAATAGAAATATAGCATCAAATTGGCCAGTAGGCCAGCAGAGGTACTTTTTGAAAGAAATTTCAATACATTTTTTCTTAGAGATGTAGCAAAACGTATTAATCTTTGGGCAATGTGAGATATGAGAAACAATCAGAATAATTTATAAATCACGACCACAAAAGCAGTTGGGAGCTCTGTAGAGTACTGTGCCTGGGGGAAAAATGTGAGTAAGAATAGTCTTAAATGGACTCACAGAGACCTTATATAAAAAATAAATATTCTCTATTTAGTTTAGCTTGCGACTGAGTTACTGTCTGTTAAACAGCATTCTGCAGATAAATTTTAATATCTAAAATGTTGTATAATCTTCTTGTATCCTATGCCTTGTCTTCCTTTTTCTGTTTTTCTCCCATTGGTATTTCACTGATATATAGAGAAACAATTTTGTGATCTTAGTTATCTATTCCATGATATATTGAAAATCACTAAACATGAATCTGTGTAAAGTTGGTGTAATCTTGGTGTCATGATTATGTGTCTGTTAATGGCTATTTGAGTCAATTGTGTTCCAAGAACAAATTAAGAATAAGTGTATTTTTAAATATTGGGAGTGGAGAATTTTGAGTTGTCTGAGTCAAAATATTTCAGACAGCTTGTTCTCATTTCCAGCACATTTGTTTATGTTTTCCTTTATTTTCTAAAATCTAGTTGATGATAAATATTTTCACTGGATGTTCAATGCTAACTTCATAATTTTTGAATATCTACCTTAGGTAACTGAAGAAAACATGAGAGATTTGGTTTTTGGTGACTACATGAATCCAGAACTTGAGGGAGATGAAAGACTTTATCTTGAAATTCCAAGCATTCAGCTGTTTGGTGATATTGTGGGGCAGTATTTGGATGAATATAATCAAATCCACAAAGCACGAATGAACCTTGTGGTTTTCAGGTGCTTATGATCTATATTATTAAGAGCTTTAAGCAACAGTTGGTAAATGAGTTTATCCAATTTTGTGGCTGTATTTTTTATGTTTTCTCTCCTTCATGCATCCACAAAAGTGCTTGTGATGTCACACCTTTTTGGACAGTAGTGAATGGGCCCTGTTTATTCTATCTGAAAAGTAAATAATGAGAAGTTTTTCTCCTAAGGGGCTTTGAATACATCATTTCATTAGTAAAGAAACATTGTGCAGCAAATCAAGTGAGTGCTCTACTTCTGCTAGGCCTCTGTTACCCATGAATGTGGATGTTAGTTTTGTCTGTAGCCACTGGACTTTCATTTAACCATGGTCAAGGATTCTAAGGTTGTGATGTGCAGAGAGGTATAGTACAATCACAGCCCTCTGTTATGGTATGCAGCACAGTCACACCCTGTTTCAGGGTGCATACCCAGTCTAGCAACTAATCCAATGAAGGTTAGACTGTGGGCTGCCATTGTCTATTCTTACCCTAACTTGTGATCAGCCAGAGCTACAACTGAGACACATTAGATGTCACAAATCCTTCTTCCTCCCTATTGCTAAAGATGACTGCCTCTTAATTTTTATCATTGTGACTTGACAAGTAGATGGTTTGTGATGGTGATTAGGGCTAGTTGGAAGACTTCCAATACCAGATCATTTCAGTCTAGGTAATTTTGATAAGATGGCTTTTTAAGTGCATATGTGTACTACTATTCTGGGAGCTTGATGAGCTGGCAGCCTCTCATGAGAGGCCACTTCCTGAGTTTAGAAACAATATCCTTCTTAATTCACTGAACAGCAGCCAAGAGAACATGTCTGGCTGTACATCCAGTCTCATGGATAACATTTGGATTCGACCCCTTTATCTTTCTAACCAAAATAAACCAGATTTTAACTTCTTTGAAGTGCTTTAACCTTATTTGAGACCCCTTGTGACTGATGTTCAGGTTACTTTAAGTACCCAATGCCATGCACTTATATCTGTTTGTTGCAAGATAAACTATGCTTGTGTTTTCACAGTAGATAGGACTCTCATTATTGTGCAGAAACTGCTTTCTGAAGATGTTGTTCCAATATCTTTTCACATATATATTGTAAAACAGAAGAAATTGGAATGAAGAACTTTGATGTAACTCATTTTTCCACAGTTGCTCCTTTAAAAAAACCATTTAAACTTCAGGAAAGTTGAAAGTGGTAATACTATTATGATTAAGTAGATATTTTCTGTTAATTTTCTTCAGCACCTTTATATAGCGCTGCTGTTCTCACAACTGCCTTTTTTCAGTAATTTTTAGTTATTTGTAGTTTACCCAAACATAGATACTTGTGTAAGAGATGAATTATTTATGTAAGTGATGAATTTTGTTTTCATTTATTTTGGAATGTAAACCCACTCTTCTTCTTTCTCTTCCTCACCTTCATAAATTAGTTCTGGAGATGTTACTTCTGTACTTGTTTCACAGATTTATAAGTGTACAAATGTGTATCTCTGCCATTCTGGTAATCAGCACATTTCTAATATAGGTATATGTTGGAACATCTGTCTCGTATAAGCCGTATTTTAAAGCAGCCAGGAGGTAATGCCTTGTTGGTTGGACTGGGAGGAAGTGGACGTCAGTCTTTGACTCGTCTAGCAGCATTCATGGCAAAAATGTCTGTTTTTCAACCAGAAATTTCTAAGACGTATGGTACAAATGAGTGGAGAGAAGATTTGAAAGTGAGTATTAATAACCTGTTCTGCATTTTTACTTAATTTGGAAGAAGCATGTTTTGAATGTGCAATATTTTTACTGTCTTTTCAGAGTCTTCTGAAGAATGCAGGTGTAAAAGGCACAAAAACTGTATTTGTAATCACGGATTCACAAATTAAAGAAGAAAGCTTTTTAGAAGACATTGACAGTGTCCTCAACAGTGGGGAGGTACCTAACATTTTTGCAGCAGATGAAAAACAAGAAATTATAGAGGTATCTTTAGAAATTCTCTTAAATACCACAACTCTTTTAAGCTATTTTTGTTACTTCTATTTACAAATACATTACCTAGGTATGCTGCTCATTGGCATTCAAGGTGGTTCGTGGGACATACACAAAAGTTCTTTATGAAAATAATTCTGTCACTGATGTTTGTTACTGTATTGGTTTTTATTGCACTTACTAAGCATGCTGACACCTGCATTCCATGTATTTTGCAAAAAATTGCAAAGATTATGAATCTAGTAATCATTCTTACTCTTTCATTCAGGTCAGCTATATAATAATAATATTAAGATAATATGCCTGTTTTACAGTTTGTACAAACATACTCAACTGGTGCACACTAAGACTTGATAGCTTTCTGTAATATGCCAGCTACACCAAACATGGAGCTTTTTTTGATCATTTAAATCTGATCCATTAGAATATTTTCACTTTTTCTCTATCACTACTAAAGTAGTTTTTGTCATATTTTTGACTTATGGAATTATGTAAGGTATACAAGATTTTGTGCAAGAATAATTCGGTTTGAGTTTTAGTATTTTGTATTCAGTGTTTCACAAATTGTTAATGTGGGATAATAATAATGCTCTGATGAAGTAGTCACTAGTTTCAAATCTAGAGATATCTTCCTGTTTTGAGAGATTACTACGAACAAATGGAGTAGGTTTTGATGTTTGAACCTTGTATCCAATTAGATAAATATTGCTTATTTAGTATTATATTAATGCTTTAAAATTCCATTTCAAAAGTTCTTCAGATATTAATTAACATATGAAGTTAATATATTGAAATGTTTTTTAAGGGATTTATTTGACACTTAGATGATAAGAAAAATATTTGGTTTTGTGTAATGAGAGATGATCCTGTGTCTTTTAAGCTACTGAAGATTCATTGTAATTAAGCCTGATAGTTGTATTTATCATTTGAAGGCACTGGTCCTTTATTTCTTGAGGAGGGACCGTATGATAAATCTTGATTTTTTTCAGAATGCATCTTAACCCTATCTCTATTCTTAATGTGTCTTATTCATCAGGAACTCGTCTTGAGATGGATTTTTAGTTTTTGTTCTGATGCTGCTCAATTGCTCAAAGCAGCAGATGATCATTTCCAGAATGAGTTATCAGAGTCATATAGAAATATTATAATCCTACTGTCCAAAGACTATTTACTGCTTGATCTGATTTGTTCATTGTGTTCCAATTATCAGTAAAAATATCATTTAATGATGATGATCATTAACATGATTGCTATAGGACTTGAAAAGTGCTGAATGAGAAACTACACAAATTTTATCCTGTGTATGCCTCCTAAGGATGTTCGTGCAATAGTTCAGGCTGGTAGTGGTAGGAAGCATGAAGAACTCAGTCCCTTGGCCTTGTTTGCATTTTTTGTGAACTGCTGCAAAGAAAATCTCCATATAGTAATAGCATTCAGCCCAATTGGAGATGCTTTCCGCAATCGTCTGAGACAGTTTCCCTCACTGATCAACTGCTGTACAATTGATTGGTTCCAGGTATGTGAAAGTGTTTATGTTGTTTTTCACAACAAACTACTCCAGTTTTCTAACAAACTATATTTCCATGTGCCATTAGATTTTCTTTAGTTTTCTGTATAGAATTATGAATACTGCTAACAAATTAAACTAAAAGTGCTTCTCTCCTCACTTCTCCCTCAGCCATGGCCTGAAGATGCCCTTGAGTGTGTGGCTAATAAGTTCTTAGAAACACTTGAGCTCACAGACAGCGAGCGTCAGGAGGTTGTGCCCATTTGTAAATACTTTCATACGTCAGCCTTGTCACTGTCTGTAAGGTCAGTGTGTTTCTTTTGACAACAACTCATTAGTGTGTCAAAATATTAAGAGGGAAAAGATTATGCTGTTGAAAGTAGTAAACTGAGCAAGAGAGGAGTCAAAACTTGAATTTCTAGAAGAAACAGAAGTTAATGTATGCTATCTACCTGCAATAAAATATTATATGAAATTGTCGAAGTTGGTTCCTCCTATTATTTATCAAAGTATGTAACTTTGCTAACAATGGTTAAACTAAATCAAAGCAACCAAAACTTCAAGTTACTTTTTTTTTTTATAGATTATTGCAAAGTCTGGGGCGCCATAATTACGTTACTCCTACTTCTTATCTTGAGCTTATTGCTGCATTTCAGAATCTTCTTACTCGGAAACGAGACACTGTAATGCAAGCCAAGAAGAAATACACAAATGGACTAGATAAACTAGCCTTTGCTGAATCACAAGTGAGTTAGGACAAAAATGAAAGTGTAAATAAAAATGTTTGGCAAAAGCAGGTCTTTTTCTGGAGAAGCCAGTCAAACTCATTCCTTCAGATTCTGTTTATCTTGAACTTAATTGAGAAAAGAAGAAATGTATTTTACCTTTTATTTCCTACAGTCATAGCAGTTGTGCTAGAAGCCACTAGCACCTATTGCTAAGCAGTGTATGAATAGAGCTTCCCTTTCCTAAATTGTTTACCGTTGACTGTAATTCTTAAAATTAGAGATTGTATATATGAGATAAAAATAAGTCTCCGTAGCATTTTGATTTGAAACTAAATGTTATTTTCTTCTATCAATAAATTAGTAATTAGGTAAATTCTAAATCTAGAAATTCTTGTAAGTTGTACTCGGTGCTTCTGAGTCCTATCTGATATTTTGCATATGTTTAGGTTGGCGAAATGAAAAAAGAATTAGTTCAGCTGCAGCCCAAACTGGAAGAAGCTAAGTTCGATAATGCAAATATGATGAAGGTAGAGTTACTTTTTTGTATAAATTCTTGGGATTCATATTTTCACCTTCATAATAAACTTTGAACAAAGAATCTTTACATAATTTTACTGCATAATTTTACTTCAGTATCTCAGCTGTAGATGGATTCTAAATGATTTGCTTTGTAAGGCTGCTGGTGTATGAGTTTCAGAAAATAGAGTTGATTTCAGGTTTTTGAGCTAACACCTTGTTTACTGTCATTTGCAGTATTGTGAGATTTGTCACCATTTATGCTTATATCCTTACAACTGGAAGAAAATACTGTTCTTATGTCAGATAGAGACTCTGAATCTGCAGTCCTTTCCTAAGCTCCATGCTGAAGCATTGTTAAATGAAATTGCATGCTAATACTTTGACTGGATTTTCTACAATGAGCACTGGAACAGGCTACCCAGAGGGGTTGTGGAGTCTCTTTCTCTGGAGATGCTTAAAACCCACCTGGATGTATTCCTGGGTGACTTGACCTAGGTAATCCTGCTCTGGAAGAGGGATTGGGCTAGATGATCTTTCAAGATCCTTTCCAATCCCTAGCATTCTGTGATTCAGAAATGTTGTATACCTCAAAAATAGCTCTTCAGCATATGAAATAAGAGCCATTCTGCAGAGCCTTTGCATGCACGTTTGATTTTTAAGAAGTTCCAGAAAAGGATTAGCTTCATAGAAATTTAATGGAATGTAGGAAACAATCTCTAGAGTTTTTTGAAAATTCAGAATTACAAAAATACACTTACCTAGTGTATTACTGTAGCATTGTAAAAAAAGGGAGATTTGAGTGATGAACTTGGTCCTGATTTGTGAATGTCTTTACAGCTACAGTGATATGATGTTGTGTTATCCTAAGAAACAAATTATTCTCTCAACACCAGTTGAAAATATTTAAATATTCCTATTTCGTCCTATATTTTACAGTATCCTGTAAGTGCTACATTAGGTAATTTCAGTGTATTGGGTCATTCACTGCTCAACAGGATGCTCATTGGTGTGTTTTTCTTTAGACTATAGAAATAGAGTCTGTAGAAGTAGAACAAAAAAAAACAACTGTAAAAGTAGATGAAAAAATTGCTACGGAAAAGGCTGAAGAAGCTCAGGCGTTGAAAAATGAATGTGAGTCTGACCTGGCAGAGGCAATCCCAGCCCTGGAGGCTGCACTTGATGCTCTTGATACTTTGAAGGCAAGTTCATCTAAATTTCAGTATTTGAAAGGGTTATATAAGATGGTAAAACCCTTCCATGGTAAAACCATTTCTTTCCATGGGAAAGAAAGCACCAAGGTTATAAGAACTTTTAAAAGTATTCAATTTCCTTGGTTTTGGCTTAGGAGCTGACCTGTATAGTCATTGTTTAGTACATTTCCTCTTCGTGTACTCAGAATACAAAGGGAATTATGTGTGTGCCTTTGAAAGTGTTTGTTTTTAAGAAAGCTCACCTCTTGGAAAAGTAAGCAATCCAGCAACAGTTGAATTTTCTCTTTTAGTTAAGTTATTGTTGACCACCAGCATGTAACATGGCATTTGTTTATGGCTAAAAATTATCTGTAACATTGGTTTAAAGGTTTTGTCCTTTTCCTGACTTAAGACAGTATGGTTGAGAAAGTCCTGAACAATTTTAATATTGTAGGCGGTAGTTTAATAGTAGTTTCAAAGTATATGAGGTGTCTTAGATGACAATGATTGAAAGTTTATTTAAAAAATATTCTGACCTGAAATTTTTAAAACATAATTTTAATTATTACTTTAGAGTTAGTAGCATTTATTCCAATTTTATTTGTCCTGAATGGTATACATTGAAGGTTATTGTCTTATTGTCATTGTATCGTCCCTTCTAAAAGTCCTCTATAATTATGGTATCCTTTCCAAGTGTTGCAATTTCTTTTTTTTTTTCCCATTAGTTCATTTGTCTTCATGGTGAGAAAGGCTTAACATTTGTAATTTTTTATGTCCTTTTTATTTTAGCCTTCTGATATATCAATAGTCAAATCGATGAAAAATCCTCCATCTGGTGTCAAACTTGTCATGGCTGCTGTCTGTGTCATGAAAGGCATAAAACCTGAAAAGGTTGCAGATCCTTCAGGGATTAGAGGCAAGGTAAAATGGCAGACAATAGTTTCAAATAACACTATAATTCATGTTCTCAACACAGAGCACTTCACTGAATAAACAAGATCATCCAAGGTCCACTTAAGCAACTACTTAGAGATTCCATGCGTTACTTTACTGAAAACTTGCAGAGTTCCAAATTTTTCAAGTTGTGTGATGTACATGGAAAATACATTTGGTTTAATTTGGTTGATTCATATGTAGTTAATAGATAATATGTAACTTTTCCCCCAGACACTGTCCAGTGTTCAGCTTTAGGTATAGTTTGGAGAAAACATTTGATCCAATGAACTTTATCCTCTATTCACATCTCAAGGAGATAGAAGGTCATCAGTATTAAATCCATGTAAGGTTTTTGTCTCACATTTATGTGTTTGGTTTTAGAGTTTGAAAATATATTTCCTAACGTGTTTTGCAGGTTTTGGATTACTGGGTTCCAAGCAAGAAACTTCTTGGTGACATCAATTTCTTGAAGGATTTGAAAGAGTATGACAAGGACAATATTCCAGTAAGATTTTTCAGGGATTTTTACCATAAAGATATGTTATACAAGGAAAGAATATAATGAGAAAATATTTTATCAGAGCCCCCATTTGTTCCAAGTTAGTCAGTTTCTGTTATATCCAAGGATGTTTACATGATGACAGGGTGTCACCATTCAGTGTGTGTGGTTATGGCAAGTAAGTCATAATTCCTCAGGGTGAGCTTTCTGTATAGCATTTCAGAAGATTTTAGAATCTTGGACATTTTAAAGCTTCTGTGGCACCTGTCTTAAGTTTGAATAAAATGTCCTTTTGCACACATCTCTGAAATTTATCAGTTGTATGTCATCAAAAGTTAAAAATAACACATAAAAAAAACCCCTGTATCACAGTAAACAGTAACTAGTCTGTTCTGTCTCCAAAAATGGCCACAAGCAGGTACCTTGAATGATAAGGAACAGTATATTTCTCCTAATACTCTTCCAGCCTTCAGCACTTTAAATGAAGGACTTCCAAAGTAAGATGTCATTTCTGAGTGTTTAGTAACTTCTCACAGAAGAATTTCTCTAGTCCTCTTAAGCCTGTGCAAACTTTCTGCATCTAGAAAATTTTTTTGTAAAGCGTGCCAGAAGTCTGCGTTTAGAGAGGTGTGAAGAGCTATCTCCTGATCCTTTCCAGTCTCAATCCTTGTGGCCTCATTTCATGTTTGTGTTTTGGTTTAAGGTTGATGTGTTTTCCTGGAACCAGGGTAGATTTCATCACTCTTTATGTACTAGTACCTTTTTGGTAACTAATTGATTTTTCTAAATCAATTATTCTGGCATTATAAACTATTTTCTGTATTTAAATAACTGCCCACAGTGGTCCTCTTCTTAATGGGTGTTTCTAATTGTATTATTTTAATTGAATGAATGATAAAGAAATTATTTTATTGTGTATACTAGAATATACACAATAAATGCAAAAATGTACTAGCTATACAACTTAATATATGAGCCTTTACCATCCAAGATTATTTTTTGCTGTTTGCCAAATTTGTTAATAATTAAATATGTTTTAGCCTTTATAAAACTGGTTCCCAAAATCAGTCACAAGCAAAGTAATTAGTTTAGATACCATCTTACAATAATACAAATAAACTTTTATAACGACTCTCAGCAACTACATCTTGTGCTCAAATTATTCTAAAAGTAGCAAATGATGAAATGAATGAGTTTTGTACACAGACAGAGTAAAGTAAAGGCTTCATTGTGACTGTAATGCTCATAGCACTTAGGTAGCTGCCACATGGTAGACATACCAAAAGCATGATTATAAAGACTAAGGGTAGGATTAGAATGAAAATTAGGTAAGTCTATGAAGGATGATAGAAAAAGCAGAAGAAAGAAAGGATCAGCGGTTTCTCTCACAATTAGTGCTGTGTAGTTCTTTCCTGTTTGAAGAAACAACAGTCATTCAGTATACAGTGTCTGTCAACAGAGTTTGATGAACTATAATGCTTTTTTTATCCAGGCAGCTGTCATGCAGAAGATTCGGGCTGAATACTTGACTAAACCAGAGTTTGATCCACAAAATGTGGCAAAAGCTTCCTCAGCAGCAGAGGGTTTATGTAAATGGATTATGGCAATGGAAGTGTATGACAGAGTTGCAAAGGTGTGTTTTTGATTCCAGTCCCTCAGTGATACAAAATCTTTCAGTAGCTTGGTATATTCACACAAAGTGTTTTTATAATAAAGTTATAAAAATGTACTTTAAGCATTGTGTACTGGTTTTAATTGAATAGGTGGTTGCACCCAAGAAGGATCGTTTAAGGGAGGCAGAGCAGTCCTTAGCAGAGTCTCTAATGCTTTTGAACCAGAAGAGAGAAGAACTTGCAAGAGTTGAAAATCATTTGGCTGCTTTGGAACAAACCTTCACTGAGAAAACTGAAGAAAAGGCCCGTTTAGAATTCCAGGTTGATCTGTGTGCTAAAAAACTGGAACGAGCAGAGAAATTGATTGGAGGTCTTGGTGGAGAGAAATCAAGGTCAGGTTTAAGTTCAAATATCAGATGAAACGGCTATTGTAGAAACAAGATGTGAACAGGTCCTTTAATACTGTATCACTCCTTGAGGGCTGACTGCTGAAAACAGTAACAAAATGGGCCTTTGAATGATTCCTAGTTGTGTTGTAATGTACAAATACGGACAATAACAATGGAAGAATTACGTAGAAAGTCTTCTAAACTAGAACAAAATACATAAATCTGCATCCTTATTCTCTACCTGAAGTGAAAATAAACAACAGAAACCCCAAAGTCAGTTTTATTAATATGGAAATTTTTTTTTGTATCCTCTGCATGTCATAGGTGGAGTAATGCTGCAAATGATCTTCAGGATACATATGATAATTTGACAGGAGATGTTCTGATATCAGCTGGTGTGATTGCATATCTGGGAGCCTTTACTGCTGGATTTCGACAAGAGTGTACCAAAGACTGGAGCAAGCTGTGCAAAGTTAGTAGGTTTCTATTTTTACTGAAATGATTGATTATGCTGTTTGCAAAGGACAATTCTGACATCCTTATACAAATGTCATAATTAATAAATCAACTTATTTGAACTTACTGATTGTGACTATGATATAAACTAGTAACAAATCAGCATTGGATTAATGTGTTCAATTAATGGAAGATACAGTCATTAGATGATATTCAGCTGTGTGTGTCTTAAGATTCTGCCTTGTCACAGTATCACAGTAATGATGAGGCTGGAAAAGACCTTAAAGATCATCCAGTCCAACCTGAAACCAACCAAGTAAACCTAAACATCTGACATCTAGATCGTGCCACTCAGCACTTCGTCCAGCCTAACCTTAAACACCTCCAGAGACGGTGACTCAACCACCTCTGTAGGCAACCTGCTCCAAAATCTGATCACTGTTTCAGTGAAAAACCCTTTCCTAATGTCAAGTCTAAACTGCCCCCGATGAATCTTAAGACTGTGACCCCTTGTCCTGTCTCCAGTGTCCAGGGAGAAAAGACCAACCCCTGTCTGACCATAACCACCTTTTAGGTAGTGACAGACAGTGATAAGGTCACCCCTGAGCCTCCTCTTTTCCAGGCTAAACAGACCCAGCTCCATCAGCCTCTCCTCGTAGGGCTTACTTTCCAGCCCCTTAACCATTCTAGTTGCTCTTCTCTGGACTCACTCCAGCACCTCAACAACCTTCCTAAACTGAGTGGCCCAGAATTGAACCAGTGCCGAATACAGGGGGAGGATAACCTCCCTCTCCCTGCTGGCCACACTGTTCCTGATAGAGGCCAGGACGCCATTAGCCCTCTTGGCCACCTGGGCACATTGCTGATTCATGCTACATTTACTGTCCACCAATACCCCAAAGTGTCTTTCTACCTGGGTACTCTCTAAGAACTCCACTCCCAGCCTATAGTTCTGCCTGGGGTTGTTATAACCAAAATGCACAACCCTACACTTAGACTTATCATAACTTCATATAACAAAACTCCCTACATTTAAAAAGTACCAAAAACTGAGCAAATCCTGCAGAACTTGGAAACAGTGATTTTATTTTTCCCAGGATTTTTATTTGCACTTGACCTATTTCCAACTCATAAAAAGGAAATGTGCATTGTCACTGTGGGCAGAAGTGGCATTTAATGAAAGATGTAAAGAAACATGTAATAAAAATAAATCAGGTTTTGTTGTGTTTGTTTTCCCCCCTAGGATAAAAATATCCCTTGCTCTGAAAATTTCTCTTTGAGTAAAACTCTTGGTGACCCGATAAAAATACGAGCCTGGAATATTGCCGGTTTGCCAACTGACATATTTTCAGTAGACAATGGGGTCATTGTTGACAATTCAAGACGTTGGTAGGTGACAAAAAGGTTTATTTTTGAAATCTAAACAAACTTCAACTTCCTTTAAAAAATGAAACTCAATATTTAGAGACAAAGTAGCTTCTGTAGAGACAGTGTATTTGAAATCAGGAGCAGAATCTTTACATCCAGACCCTTTGAAATTTAAGAGGGTGTGTAGCTAATTGAAAGCTTTCAGTAGAAGCAGTGCACTTGGATAAAGTGGTGCATTCTTTTTTTTTTTAAATTTTGCACCTTGTTGTACTCTTAGTGACTAAGAATTGTTTTTAGAAGTGCACAGAAATTCTTATTCTTTGCATGTTTAATGATAGGATTATGTGAACTGTAGGATGCCACAATCCTTCTTACAGTTAGCAGTATTCGGGTATAAATTGTAGCTGTTTATTTTAAGTGAAAATACGTATGAAAAAGAACTCATAACTTGTAAAAAGTATTAAATTCTGAATATTGAGAATTACAGGGGAGAGGCAGAACAAGCTTTTACAAGAATTCTGCATACTGGTATGTTTTATGAAAAATGATACAGAGAGCTTTTGCAACTCTTAAAACTGTTTTGGGTATTAGTTTGCAAAGCATAATAGGACACCTATGCATCCATTTTTCACTGATCCCTTAACAGAATCAAAATTGTATCCCTTATTCCTTGACAGCCTGACACGGAAACATTTTTTAGTAGTATAAAATTTTGTAAAAATCCTGCAAGCACTGAGGAAACTTTCTGATACATTCTAGGCCACTCATGATAGATCCTCAAGGTCAAGCAAATAAATGGATCAAAAATTTTGAAAAGGAAAACCACTTGAATGTTATCAAGGTCAGTGACTCCGATTATTTGAGAACTGTGGAGAACTGCATTCAGTTTGGAACTCCACTACTGCTAGAAAATGTTGGAGAAGAACTAGACCCATCACTTGAACCTCTGCTACTTAAACAGACATTTAAGCAAGGTACAGCAAGAATTGATTTTGAACCCTGAACTACATTACTTACAGTCACTGTTACTGTCTGTTGTTCGTATTGCTCTCAAATTCATGGCTGCCTGTGGTAAGATGATGGTAACTGCACAACAACGTGAAGTTTTATTTTTTAAGTATCATTCATGTATCACATGACAATGTGTTTGTATAAAAATCTTTGCTTTGTCATTATAGAAGAGTAAATAACAACACCTGACTCTGCAAAAAGGGAAGATTATAAATGAAATTATGTTTTGTTTGTTAATTTTCCTATGTCTTGGACTGCTACTAACATTTACTAGATGTTGCACAGTTCAAGAAAAGCTGTCAAGGCATTTTATCTGTCACAGTTTTCCTGTATTTCTCTGAAATTTGCTAAGTAACTATGAATTTGGTTTTCAGTATTTTTTTCTTTTCCTCCTAGAAAATGACAGAAAAATGCAGATAAAAACAAATATGTTTTGCTTCCTTCTTACAGAGTTTTTACTGCTTTTCGGGTTCATACTAGAAAGAAAATTTAAAATCTCAACCCCTTTTTTTTTATTTTCCTAGTTCAAACAGTTCAAGGATAGAGCAATCTGTAAGAATACCATGTTTGAGAATAATTCCACAGCTCTCTGGTATTGTAAATGCACATTGAAAAGACAGTAGTAGTTGGATTGCCAGTATTTCATTTGCGGTGGGCTTGCTGAAGTCTGTGAGATAGTTTCAGAATACCAGCTTTATTAATTATTTTTGTGTGTCAGGAAAGTACTTATTGACAAGAAATTTGCTTCATTTATTCATATAGGTTTGTGGGGTTTTTCTGTAGCTGAAGTCAATAATGTTTTTTAAAATATGTCTTGTCTTTAGGAAGAATGGAGTTTATCAAGCTTGGTGAGACCGTTATTGAGTATTCCAGTGATTTCAGGTTTTTTATTACCACAAAACTGAGAAATCCACATTATATGCCCGAAATTGCTACTAAAGTTTCCTTACTAAATTTTATTATAACACCAGAGGGACTTGAAGACCAATTGCTAGGTATTGTTGTAGAAAAAGAGAGGTAAGTCTCTTCATGGCAAAACCATTAAAATTTGTTATGATGTAGCTGTGAGGAAATGAGAGGTGAATTTATTCTAAAGCAAAATGAATTACATGATGTAAATGTGGCTTAGTAGGAGTTTACAAAAAAGATACAATGTTTTTCTATTTTTTGTATTTAAAAAGTTTGTTAGGAAAACGCCTCATAGTAAACATGACTAAGTATCCACAAGTTAATATGTGTAAAGTAAGTGATTTTTCATGGCAATATTCTGAAATATATCTCAAATGATAGAAAACTACGTAAATATTATTTGAAGGTGTTACTGTGTTTTTTGCAATGTGACTGAAATGCCAAACAATTATGAAATTAAAAGTAAATCTTCCTATTAAATGAATTTAAAGTACCATTGTAACCAATTCTGGATCTTACCTGAACTCTCACAGAGAGGAAGCGTCTTGATTGTACAGAAAAATCTACGCAGTGTTTCCAGCATTAAAGTTAATCTGCATCTCACATGGTGTTTCTTCAGGCAGCCAAGGATATATAAAAGGAAAACTATTATGCACTGACAATAGGAAGACACTAGAGCATTTGCTAATATTGAAGTTACGCAAAAAAATCTATACTCAGAATTGTAAATACATGCTTAAGAGCAACAATCCATTTATATTGAGTAGAATATTCTGAAATATTTATTGCAGGAAGAGGAAATAATTTTCATGGGCTTTCTTTACAGTCAGTAAAGACAGGCTTTGTCATATATGTTTTAGACCAGAATTAGAAGATGAAAGAAATGGTCTCATCCTTCAGTCTGCAGCCAATAAGAAGCAACTACAAGAAATAGAAAAGAAAATTTTAGAAACCTTACATTCATCTGAAGGGAATATTCTGGAAGACGAGACTGCTATTGAGGTCTTGGATTCTGCCAAAATTATGGCTAATGAGATCACCAAAAAACAGCAGGTATGGATGTACATGTGCTTTGTTTTAACAATACATAGAAATTAAATGCCAGTGCCTGCAGTTAGTAGGACTATGAATTAGATGCAAAACGTAAGGAAGAAGTTCTGTGCTTGTGTAATGTGAAGAGAAATGAAACTTGGATCATTCTAGAACCTTCAGTGATAGTTTATTTTGATGATGTTTTAAAGAATGCACATCTATCTACAAGGACTGAGTGAAATTTAGAAATTAAGATACCATGTTAACAAAAAGGAAGGACCACATTTTTTTAAAGCTACAGAAATATTCAGGAAGGCATTAATAGTCTGCATGACTAATGTAGGTACACTAGCACAGATTCTTGTGTTGTACTACTTCATGCATTATATACCAGATGAAGTCATTCAGAGCTAAATAAATCTATGAGAGAATAAAAATATTTTTTTTAAAATATGATTAAACACTCGGCTGAAATCACATCTTAGTGTTTTCTTTAAGCTGGTGTTTGCCTTATTGCAATCTAATTTTTAAAAATTGAAATGCAATCTCAGAATTTATTGTTCAAATTCTGAAGAAAACTTCTTATATTTAAAAATTGTCTGTATAAACCTGGTTTATGGCAGAATGAATAGAGCTTAAATACATAACCAGTCTGAAATTGTCACATTTGAATACTGAAGGGAGATATAAATACTTTTGATGATAATTGATTCATTGAAAATGTGCTTCCTTTGTCCTTTGTTTCGACTATTACATCCTGTAGTTCAGCCCAATAGACCAGGCAATATTATGTTAGCAGCAGTTACTGTTACATGTTATAGGTTAAGTACTATATGTAGTGTAGTCATTACCTACTTGTGTTTTCTGTAATGTAACAGTTGTCTTACTCTGGCATTATAAAGTGATGTATGAAACTATTTTCATAATGTTGTTAAATAGTAATTTTTGTGCACAAAGAATATTGAAAGCTTTTCTTTATTTGTTACTGTTGATATTTAGATTTCGGAGAAAATGGAACTTAAAATAGCTGAATCTCGAGAAGGTTATCGACCTGTAGCAAAGCATTCATCAGTGCTGTTCTTTAGCATTGCAGACTTGGCAAACATTGATCCCATGTACCAGTATTCACTTAGTTGGTTTGTTAACCTCTTCATCAACTCTATTCATGATAGGTAAATACACTGTTTCTGGAGTAAAATTATATGTTTTAATTCTCTTCTTACAAACAGTTCTATCTATTTTGAAAACATTTATGTCTTATCGCTTCTTAAATGCAGGCTTTTGAAGCAAAGTATATTCTCTTTTTAGTTACTTTTGAGCAAATAATGAAGTCTGTGTTTATTGAAATATTTTTAAGAATGTGACATGCAGAAAGAGTGAAGTCTGGTTCTGAAATAGGCTCCATTATGAATAGTAAGTGCCACTGGCTAGCTGTGGCAAATTGATTGCAAAACTTTTATTTTGCTTGAGACTTAAAAACATTGAGTAAAACATTGTGTGTAATTGAAATTTTGGGCAAATATGGACATCTAAATTCCTTGTGAAGTGTCTGGGTCTAATACATTTCCTCCACAACCTGAAATTTGTATTTCTTAACTGTCTAAATTGTTAAATTTGATATCTCAGTTTCTCACTTATCTTTTTAGTAACAAATCCAAACTTCTGGAGAAGCGACTTCAATATCTTAATGACCACTTCACATACAATTTGTATTGCAATGTGTGTCGTTCACTGTTTGAAAAGGACAAGCTGCTCTTCTCATTTTTGCTGTGTTGTAATCTCCTCATGTAAGTTCATGAAGACTCTTAGAAACTAATACTTTTTTTCCATTAGAAGAAAATAATCATTGATATAACATGTTCTTGCATGACCTGTAGAATATGACCATGAATGCTTGGTTTCCTAATATTGATCGTGTGGACAAGTGAAAGAGTATGTGTGTGCAGATATCACTACTTGTATAGCCTTTGGACTAAGCTTTTTTTTTGTTTTTCATTTTCCCTCTTCTTTGTCTTTCATCCTTTTGCATATGTCATTGGAGGTCACCTGCATTATTCTGTCTTCCACTGACTTTATACTTTAGTGTTTCTGGGATTTTTGTGATTTTGTGTAAATACTTTGTGAAAAGAAAGGTAAGTTCAAAATTGCATGACAGTTGGTCAAGGGAGGTGATTCTCCCCCTCTACTCTGCACTTGTGAGACTCCACCTGGTGTACTGTGTCCAGTTCTGGAGTTCCCAACATAAGAAGGACATAGTGCTCCTGGAACATGTCCAGAGGTGAGCAACCGCCCTTATGAGGACAGGCTGAGCAAGTTGGAATTTTTCAGCCTGGAGAAGATAAGGCTCCGAGGTAACCTCCTAACAGCTTTCCAGTATCTGGAGGAAGCCTACAAGAAAGCTGGGGTAGGGCTTTTTATATGGGTGCATAGCGAGAGGACAAGGGGAAAGGGTCACAGACTTTGAAGAGGGGAGATTTAGGTTGGACATTAGGAAAAAATTCTTTCCTGTGAGGGAGGTGAGGTGCTAGAACAGGTTGCCCAAGGAAGTTGTGGCTGCCCCCTGAAAGTGTTGGAGGCCAGGTTGGATGGGGCCCTGAGTAATTTAATCTAGTGAAGATGTCCCTGCCTATGCAGGGGGGTTGCAACTAGATGATCTTTTAATGTCTCTTCCAACCCTGGCCATTTCTATGATTCTATGAAAATGTGAATACTTAATCACAGTGCATGTGTGTTTCTATATGGACCTTCTTCCTGGGACAGTTGTAGGCTGCTGTGCTTCCAGAACCAAATATTCTCTGTAAAGTCTTTAAAAATAGAGAATAATCGCACTTTTAAAAAACAGATAAGCATATATTTAGCTCTTGAAACTCTTAAGAGGGGTGACCTCATTAATGTCTATAAATATGTGAGAGGTAGGTGTCAGGAGGATGGAGCCAGGCTCTTCTCAAGGTCATCTGGTGATAGGACAAGGGGCAATGAGTGCAAGCTGCAATTTTAAACAACTTTCTGTAATATAAAGTTTTACGTCAATATCTGAATACTATCCTTTTTTTTTAAATATAGGGCTAAAAATCAACTAGAACATCAAGAGTTTATGTTCTTACTAACTGGAGGTGTGGGTCTCAAGAATAGGTACAAGAATCCAGATCCATCTTGGCTACCAGATAAGAGCTGGGATGAATTATGTCGTGCAAGTGAAATCCCAGCTTTGAAAGGACTGAGGTATAGTAAAACCTTGGCATGAGATAGCCTTAATGGGTTTTGCCCAAAAATACACTGAAAAAAAATGTTTCCTGTACATTTTCCAAACCAGTCCCAGAAAGACAACATGGTAAAAACAGACACTTGTTCTTCATCATGGTGTTTGCTTCATTTATTGAAGTCAAACAGTCAGTTCGATAATTATAATATTACATAATTAATCTATTTTCTTAAGTTATTTAACACATAAAGAAACTTCTTTTTATATGTGTTTGTAGTAGACAAACAGTGTTTCTAGGGGCTCCATGGAGGCCAAAAAAAGTGTATGTAGCAAAATTTGACTGCAGTGGTAGGGTGATTTTTCTGGTAAAATCTAATCTGAAATCAGGAGAATTTCACAGTGGATTTTAATAGAATGTGACCATGCATTCTGAATCCAGCTTGGCTGTACAAGTCTTGCATATAAATAGCTGGCAGAGCCTGAATATCTGGAAAATTTGGATCTGACTGCAGAAACACAGCTGTTAGAAGAAATTGTTTGGACCTGTGCTTCTACCCATTCAGAGTTCTAGTAGCAATATGGGTGGTGATCCAGCCTTTTCAGTCTGAGAGTTGTCCCATTGTAGAGGATGTAGTCTGTATGTTGTGTGAAGAAAAAAAAAATTCCTTGTTGGAATTTCTTGGTTAAAGAATGGGATTTTCCTGGAAAAGGAGAGACAAAAAATTCACCGAGATGTGTGAAGCTCAAGACAGTGCTGACTGGAGGAATAGGCAGAATTTTATTGTCAACTTGGAACTTTTCAGGTGGAGTGTTGTATGTTTGCGACACTGTAGTGAGAAAAGACTTTTCAGCATGGAGAAGCTCAGCTTTAGGGTTATTTGCTGATGTAAATGTAGAGTGGCAAAACAGTGAAATCAGCTTTTGATAAACATCCAAAACTAGCATTTCCAGTAATTTTAAGTGCTTTGTTTCTCTAGGGGTCACATTTCTGAAAATATAAGCAAATGGCAAAAATTTTATGACAGCAAGGAGCCACAGAACTTTCCATTGCCAGAACAACTGAATAATAAATTAAATGAATTACATAAGATTATAATTCTTCGGTGCTTAAGACCAGACAAGGTAAAATGAGCCGTTGCCAAGGATTTGTAGACTATTCCATGTCTTGTAGCATAGTTTAGTTGGTTGTTCTTCATTGTATTTTAAGAAAAATGACAATACAAACGCCACAAGCATCAGCATAGATACTTTCTATGACAGAATATACTCATTGTTCTAGTTTTATTCAAGTGTTTGTTAACATTTAGTCTGGTTGCTGGTGCACCCACTATACTCAAGAACAGTATGTATTAGTTTGAGCGTTTGAATGTTCAGAGTATCTTGTACCATGTGCTTTTATACAGAAAGTTCCAAGGCAAAGAGATATCAAATATGTTTATTTGAACAGCTACTGCAAACTTCTAGTAAGTTCTGCCATGCTGTATATACTTCAGTAATGATCAGTGTAAGGATTGAATTTGCTACATTCTGCAAAATTAGTCGCAAATCCATGCAAAACAGCAAGGTGTTTCTAGGCTGAGGAATTTAACTAATATATGGTACTTAAGAGGTGCTATCAAATACATGTTACTGTTTATGTCCACATATTAATGGTTTATATTTACTTTCCTTTATCAGATTGGTCCAGCTGTAACAACATTTGTAACTGATAAACTAGGGAAAAAATTTGTGCAACCACCTCCTTTTGATCTAACACGAAGTTACTTAGATTCAAATTCTACAGTCCCTTTAATATTTGTGCTATCTCCAGGAGCAGATCCAATGTCTGGTAAGTATACATATTGAAAAAAAATAAAAGCATAGTACAGCTTCTTATATTAGGGACCTGAAATTCCCTTACAATGCACAATTAAGATTATTTTGCACTTTGTACAAATAGATTTGAGCTACACTGGTAACTTCCTGTGCTCCCTAACAAAGGGAATGATTTTTAAAGTGAATAGATTTTACGTTGTACATCAAAGCGATACCATCTTGTTATATGTACACTTTAGCAAGTTAATAGTCAGCTTTTTTTTTCCTGACATAACTTCAGTCTGATGCTTTTTGTTCAAGGCCTCCTGAAATTTGCAAATGAAAGACATATGGTTGGAGATAAATTCCAGTCCATCTCATTAGGACAAGGACAAGGACCTATAGCTATAAAAATGATTCAAAAAGCAATGGAAGAAGGATCCTGGGTTTGTTTACAAAATTGTCATTTAGCTGTCTCTTGGATGCCAATGCTGGAGAAAATATGTGAAGAGTTTAACAGTGAAAAATGTCATCCATCCTTCAGACTTTGGCTTACTAGTTACCCTTCAGCAAAGGTACTTGCATTTGCCAAATACTCTATAGATTTAAGAAATATTTGAATTCCTGAATGAGCCAATAACATGGAACTTCTCTAACAACATTTCTTTCTAATATTTCTGTGTTATGATGTGTAATAGTTTGTATTCTTGTGAATGGAACTGCATTTAGCCAGCATATGTAATTAAGAAGTATTTATGCTGTCGCCAAGGTTTTGTTTCACATAAATTCTAAATTGTAACTTTGTGTTATGTTTATAAGATGTCCAATACCAATAAAACATTTTACAGTAAGGGTTTGTTGTTTACAGCAAGATCTGCCTTTGGAAATTTTTTTAAAAGCTATTGATGTTTAGGATTTAATTCTTTTGCAGGTAATTGTATAACAACATTATATTTATTCTGTTTTATAGTTATATAACAAACACAAAGCAATAATATATTATATAGCATCTAATACTGCTTTTTTTATTTTTTTAGTTTCCAGTAACCATTCTGCAGAATGGAGTGAAGATGACAAATGAACCTCCTACTGGTCTCAGGTTAAACTTATTGCACTTATTTACTTCTGATCCTATTTCTGATCCTGCGTTCTTCTCTGGGTGCCCTGGAAAGGAACTGGTAATGTGCCTATGTCTTCATAGTTTTGGTTTTCTCTAGGTTTTTTTTTTAATCCACAGATACACTGATTTCTGTCTGGTGTGTATTATAAGCTAATATTTTTACTGCAGTTGGGAGCTTGGGTTGTGTAATGATAATTAGTTGAGAATTACAAAGCCAGGTAATTTCATGTGGCAATATCTTAAATGATGTCTTAGGCTTTATCAAATCACATACATAGTACACAGATACTGCACTGTGTACAGAGGACATCCACAATGATAGGGCATACCTATCATTTTTGCCTTGGTAAGTACTGAGGTGATCTTTCTTGCTATCAGGGACCTGTACTGCAGTGCCCATATGTCTTATTGTTCAGTAAGGAACTGCTTAGCTAATCGTTAGGTATGAAGGAAGTGACAAAACAGTAGGATTACTCAAAGATATAAGTATGGTAATCAGTGTATATAGGTATAAGTGGATGCATCTAAGGGCTTCCATTAGGCAACATTAACCCTATGCTTGTCTAGTGAACCTTAACAAACATGATGCTTTTTTAATTATTCTCAAGTCAGCTGCTCTTTACATGTAGGAATTAGCTAAATGTGCTTGCATATGTGGCAATTACCTGGGTATTTGTTGCCAAGTCAAGTAACCGTGGCATATATAGTAGGTGCCTTTATTTGTACCCCTGTATTTGTAGGTGTGGAGAGTGATTAGTCAAATGGTGTCTTCTCTATATAAGGCACAGACTAGCATAACTGTCTACGCCAGTTAATAGTACTACTTTGTTTTGTTTTGTTTTACTCAAAGGTATGGGAGAAACTGCTCTTTGGAGTTTGTTTTTTCCATGCTCTTGTTCAGGAGAGAAGAAAATTTGGGCCTCTTGGTTGGAACATACCCTATGGATTTAATGAGTCAGACTTGCGAATCAGTGTCAGACAGCTGCAGGTAAAATCATCTATGGCTACTTCTGTGCTTCTTGTAAAGCGCAAGAACAGCTGATAGTCAAAAGGAGTAATATTCCTAACTTGCAGCAAAAGTTCATAGATTTTCATTAATTCAGTTGAGCTATAGATGCAAGGAGTGTCAATCACAACATAAATACTTACTAAACTACAGTTGAAATAAAATTTAAAACTGTTTTAGAGATTTCTATTTATACAGACAATAGAATATAATATTAGTATTACTATATTAGTATTACATATTAGTAATTACAATAATAATTAGTAATTACAATATTATACATATTAGTATCACTATATATGTGAATATTATTATATATGATTATAATACATTATAGTTTAAATTGTCTTAGGACATACTGTGCTGTCACTGACACACTATGATGGCGTTTATAGTTACTAGGAGGAATTATTTTTTTTGCCTCAGCCTATTTTTCTTCCCCAAACAGAATCTTCTGCAGGCTCTGTGCAGAGAAGTCAGGAGAGCTAAAACTGTAAATTGCAGAAGTGACAGCTGAGGAATTGGAAATGTAATCAAGAAGTTACTGAAAGAGATCAGAGAGATTGGAAGAAATAATTTTTCACATAATTTGTGAAATGCATGTTTCTTAAAGATAGGAAATTGTCCATCTAGAAAGTTTAGACTGTTAAAAGTATCCACTTGTAAATAATGCAAGAATGATGTGGATACTTCAGTAATTTGGATGTTGATAGTGAGGCAGGCAATGTGGTGTTCCATGCACTGTGTCTTCCACCATGGTAGTCTGTAGATCACGCTTGTTCTGCACACATTTTAAGTTATTAGACTTACTCAAGTCTTTTGTTTCAGTTATTCATAAATGAATACAGCCATGTTCCTTTTGAAGTTGTGTCTTATCTGACTGGTGAGTGCAACTATGGAGGTCGAGTGACAGATGACTGGGACAGACGTTTACTGCTGACAGTGCTGGATGACTTCTATAATCCAGATATAATTGAAAATCCTCATTACACTTTCTCTCCCAGTGGCAAGTATTATGCTCCACCAAAAGGCAAATATGAGGACTACATCAAGTTTATTAAGGTAAAAACAAACTTTTAGACTGTTATAATGATTATCCACCAAAACAACCTGTAAGGCATCACTGCATTAAAAAATAAGTTTTGCAGCACATTGTGTGCTTGGCTTTTTGCTAACAAACTTGTATGACCCTTGCTGTATTCTTGAATGTTTTGAAGAGGGATAGAGAACCAACAAGTAGACAGGGGAACCCAAGGAATCAGTAATACAGGAGAACCTGGTATAGATCATCTATAATCACACACCTTCAGTTTAAGTCAGTGTTAGTTCTTCACTGGCTTCTAAAAGAACCTAATTCCTAACATGCCTCTTTGTCTCATGTGGATGTTTATTGTTCCTTTTGTCCTAGAGTCTTCCTTTTAGTCAGCAACCAGAGGTATTTGGTTTGCATGAAAATGTTGATATTTCAAAAGATCTTCAGCAAACTAAGATTCTCTTTGAATCTCTGCTTTTAACACAAGGAGGAGGCACACAGGGAATTTCTGGAGGTGGTGACAGCACTCTTTATGAAATTGCAGATGATATTCTCAGCAAGGTACTGTATTATACAAATTACTCCAATTTATCTTTTTTTACACAGCAAAATTTTTGACTAGAACCTTCAGTGTGAAATTTATTTTATGTTGGAGGAAAAAACTCCTGGGAGAAATTTATTGCAATGTGAAAGTAGAAACTTGTGTGGCTGCAGTAGGCCACAGCTATATTTTGTTAAAAGAATTTTTTAGGACATAGGAGGCACAGAGAGAAAACAGAGCAAACACAGCTTATAAGAACAGTTAATTCATTAATGTAAATAAGTTTGAAATTAATAAAGCTGAAGCATTTTTATAACTTTAAATAATATGAAAAATTCTACTTGTTTTTGAAAGGTAAACATCACTTTAAAAAAACCCTATGTTTCTTTTGGGATTGAACTGCTACCTATCATATTGAAAATATACTAGTCAAAAAGTTTACTGGTATCTATTACTCTGTCATTTTCTACATCTGCACACTTTTAACATAATATCAATACAAGATGATATAGGTATGGAATGATTTCCAGATGTGATGTTGTTTTCAGCTCCCAAATGATTTTGACATTGAAAGCTGTCTAAGTAAATATCCTGTGAGATATGAAGAAAGCATGAACACTGTATTGGTGCAAGAAATGGAAAGATATAACAAGTAAGAGCATTATGTTTTATTAAATATAACCAAACTTATTCCATTTGCAGAAGAGGTTTTCCTGTGAATCATACACTGCGTATCTGTAGTCCAGGCACCAGTTCTCCTTGTGGAAACTCAGTATGTAGGATAGGTGTCAGGAAAAATGATGTAGTGGCTAAATGTAGTGGAAGAGAAGAATACAGAGTGGAAGAAGAGTATCTTATAAGGCACTTGGTAAAGAGAAAGTGAACAATAATTTATGTTCATTTTTTTCTTAACCTTTCCTTGGAGACTTGTTGCGGTCATTACTAACCTCTTCTTTTTTAAGCCAAGCCTTTTCTCTTTGTGCAGCATATGGGTTATTCATTTGAAGTAAAATTTATCCTTTTACCAAACATACACAGTATATCAGAGATAATAAAATAATTTATTCAACTATTCCTAGTCTTAAATAAATCAGCACAAATACATAAATTCTGACTTTATAGATGCAGGTAATTACACAGTTATATAGCAACTGTTCAATAGATGGTTCCATAACAGAGTTTTTATTCTTTTTTTCCTAGGGGTATCTGCTTTAGAAACTGTACAAAATTTGTGAAAACTGTGTTTTATTTTTTATTTTAGTTTAATCCAAACTGTTCGTAGCACACTAATTAACCTGAAGAAAGCCATTAAAGGACTGGTTGTTATGGATTCTGAACTGGAGGCAATTTGTGGCAGTCTACTTATTGGAAAAGTTCCTGAGACTTGGGCAAAACGTTCATACCCAAGTCTAAAACCTTTAGGAAGCTATGTTCTAGATTTACTTGAAAGGCTGAAATTTTTGCAGGTAATGTACAAGAGGCAGTACTACTAAATAGTATATCTACTTGCCCTTAATGTTAAAGGTGTATTGGGAAGGGAGTACAGTTAGATAGAAAATGGTTAAACAATATGGCATTTGTCTCTTATTATTGCACATGTTATTTTTCTCTTTCTAGGATTGGTATGAATTAGGGAAGCCCATGGTTTTTTGGCTGTCAGGATTCTATTTTACTCAAGCTTTCCTATCTGGAGCTATGCAAAACTATGCTAGGAAGCACAAGATCCCTATTGACCTTCTAGGATATGAATTTCAGGTAGAGATAAATTACAAATACATATGTTACTCATCTGAGACATAATGTTGCTGTTGAGAAGCAGTAAATAAGTCTTGTCTAAAAGGTTCATTTCACAACTAAACCACTGGATCTTTGGCCACAATAACCCCATGCAGTGTTACAGACTGGTGGCTGGAGAGCAATCTGGCAGAAAGGGACCTGGGAATACTGGTTGACAGCTAGCATGATCAGCCTTTATCAAGGATAGTATAGCCAGCGGGACTAGGGATGTAATTCTCCACGGTACTGGGCACTGGTGAGGCTTGTGTGCAGTTCTAGGTCCCTCACTTCAAAAATGATATTTAGGTGCTGGAGCAGGTCCAGAGGAGAGCAGTGAGGCTGGTGAAAGGACTAGAGGAAACGTCTTGTGATGAGAGGCTGAGGGAGGTAGGATTGTTTAGCCTAAAGGAGACTCAGGAGGAATCTTACCACTCTCTATAACTGCCTGAAGGGAGGTTGTAGTCAGGTGGGGGTCAGGCTCTTTTCCCAGGCAGCTAGTGACAGGATGAAAGTTACAAGGCCTGAAGCTGTGTCAGGGGAGGTTTAAGTTGGATATTAGGAAGCCCTTCCTCATGGAAAGGGTGATCAGACATTGGAAGGACTGCCCAGGGAGGTGGGAGTCCCCATCCCTGGAGACGTTTAAGAAAAGACTGTATGTGACACTTGGTGCCATGGCCTGGTTTGTGGCATTATTAGGTCATGAGCTTGATGATCTCAGAGGTCTTGTCCAGCCTCAATAATTCTGTGATTCTATGAGAACAGCCTGTAAGGTATATATTCATCTGTGTGGTTAAAGCCTCATTTTATAACCTACAATAAAGGTAATTAATAAACCCACCAATATCTGCTCTCTTTATACTTTTATATCAAATTAATACTGAGAGGATTTTGGATTTTCTTCAAAAATTGGCTACTGGCATAATACATCAAAAGTCAAACAACTGTGAAAGTTTAATAACATGAAGCATTTCTTTCTTGTAGGTTATTTCTCAGGATACTGCTGATTCTGCACCAGAAGATGGTGTTTATGTCCATGGATTATTTTTAGATGGAGCTCGCTGGGACAGGACCAAGTTAGTAACAAAATGTTTTACTGTGGTACTGGAAGGCCTTGTTAGGTGTTCAAACAAGATGAACTTAAATATTTTATGTGATATATATATATATATTACTGAAAAAACACATCAAATTAATTACTCTCTCATGCATAGAAAATGAGGATGCAAAAAAGCCCAAATCCAAGCAAGCAACAAACCTCAAAACATACACCAAACCCTTCTAGTTAATAACTCACCACTGATAATTACTTGGTTGTTTTCTCTCACCAGGGGAATATTAGCTGAGCAGTATCCCAAGTTGCTCTTTGATAAGATGCCAATCATTTGGATAAAGCCAAGTGAGTATGATTTCTCTGAAATGAAAGCTATGCAACAAAAATTGCAACAGTGATTTATTATTTTTTTTACAGAATACCATTGCTCCTTCAGTTCACCAAAGTACCCAAATGGGCACAGGAAAATTCACCCTGCTAGCTCAACTCAGTCTCATCTCAACTGAGCAATAGGCCTATGCCTCTCCCCACAGATGTTTCTCATTATATATTAGAAAAAAAGACTAGTTAAAGGAATTGTTATAAATATGTTTAAGTGCTGCCCAAAGTGCTTTTTCAACCAGAATTAATGTAGGAATGTACATGATGCTTTAATTTCTAGCTGTACTCATCATGATTTATCAAAGTTTGCTCAAGTTATTTTATTTTGCTAGTTCTCTGTCAAACCATTAAATTATTTTCGGTAACTCATGTGTTGCTTGATCAGGAGCAGTAAATCCCTATTTTTATGTATTCACTTAAGGAGGTCTTTCTGCTGCAACTGTTGCAATTTAGATGTCATTAGCAGTAAGGCAGCCTTATGAAGTTTCCACTTACTCTGCCTATGTTTTCCCTTGAGTTTGGATAAATTTGTTAAGACACGCATGATTTTAGAATTTGCAAAAGTAGCATGTAAGCAGTCTGAGCAAACAGAGTACCTGCAGGGTTGTGTCCTTGAATCTCTGGTAACTTGAATTAGTTAGACTCTAAAGCTGTTGGACCAGAATTCTCTTAAATGCTCCTGTATAGACCATGCTTTCTCTATATGTAACAATGCAAATTTGAAAATGTCTCCAGATGATTACACTGCTGGTAGAATCACAGAAAGTTTAAAACCAAAACAAACCACACAAGTAGACACCAAAAAGAGCTGATCATTTTATTATGTTACTCACAAAACAATTATGTATTTTTATTTAGATTTCAAGATGTTACTGTAAATATTTATGATTTATATGTAGAATATGTTTCAATAGGTCTGCTGAATGTAATACATTGTTTTGGGTTTTTCTTTGAAGCTGTAAAATCGGACATAAAGAAATCTAATGCATATGTTTGCCCGCTCTACAAGACAAGTGAGCGTAAAGGAACCTTGTCTACTACCGGACATTCTACTAATTTTGTCATTGCTTTGATGCTTAACACGGATAAACCAGTTCAGCACTGGATCAAGCGAGGTGTTGCATTGCTCTGCCAGCTGGATGACTAACTTTGAACAGTTCAGACTTCACAAGATCCTGTTATTTTTACTAGTGTACAGAGGAAGTGGAACATACTGTGTAAAAGAAACATCTGGACATCTTTACATTAAAAAAGGGCATGCAGTATTTTCTGATCTTTAATATTGGGTCTTAATTTATTAGCATCTTCAAAATCTGTAACAGATACAGCTAGGATTTTAGCATTTGGTAAAATTACTAATATGTAAACATTAATTTTATGCATTACTTCAGTATCCCGAAATGTATCTTAATGGAAAATTAAAACATCATAGTTTATGAACTTGAGGCATTAAGAGTATTGAATCATGTGGTAGAGGTAGTAAGTGTTGGATTTCAATCTGGATTTGTGTATAAGCCTGTGTTCTGTCACAGCAGCAGTGTAGTATGAGCAACTTTTAAACTTTCTGTAGTAGCATTGCGAATGGATTTTACACTTCATTCACAACAGAGATGTCACAATATGTTCATTGATACCAAAAAATGATTTAACAAAATTTGACCAGTAAGTGGGACCCTTTGTACTCAGTCTGTAATGAAGCTGCAAATTGTTGGCAGCTATTAGCCACTTATCTAGGATCTGCCAAGGAGTCTCTCAACCTCTTAGAGGAGTATCTTGTGAGGGGACCCTGCCCAAGGGGAGGTCCTGGCAGCCAGTTGTCATTCAGGAATGCTCCAAGGGCTCTTGGGCTGCCCACTATTTAAGGAGGTAAGATGACTGACTCATAGTCAAAGCTACATAACAAACTTTCTTTGAGCTCATTGCTTAAGTCAGCCCGTAGCTGTTGTACCGTTACCTATTCCCCTGAATTCATATAGAGCAGGATGCAGTCACCCACCTATAGGCATCATTATTGCATCACTAGCTCAGAGGCAGAGTACAGGAGATAAAATAAAGGTCATGTTGATGGGGAGATGAAGCACACTGTCTCAAGTAGGTACTTCTGATTTCTTTGCAAATTCATGTTTGAAGGATTTAATTCAGATAATCTGATTTTTCTAATGGCTTTTTTACAGTTTCTGTGAAGAATAAATTATAAAAATTCTTTTATGACCACTTGCCATAAAGTGCTACCTTTTCCCCTGTTGCTGCAAAGAAGCAGTCCTACACTGATTCTGTACTTTTGCTTTCTTAAAAAAAAAAATAACTCAAGAATTCTCAGTAGTTTTTTTACAGTAAAGCACTATTTCCAGATTGCATTCAGGCACAGCCATCATAATTTTTTTGTAAGTATCTCTCTGTTAAATACAATAGCAATAGGTTAAGAACATGAAAGTCTTATTCCATCCTAGTGTCACTATTATAACTAGGCATCGATGCCTGTCATTTCCCTGCTTGTTTTGTGTTACACCTGCATAAGTTTTCAGCATAGGTTTGGCTTTCTGAAAGGTTGATTTTCCCTTTAAAGACTGTATGAGTTTATCTTTCTTTTATATTTACATTAATATGTGAATTGTAGTTAGGCAAACAAACCCATTAATTTTTAACAGATTTCTTGCTTGATTTTGTTTATTTATATTTGCTTTTCTTTAGTTTGTTTTTTCTTACTATGCTATCTTAATCTTTTAAGTGATCTCCTAAGAGTATCTTCCGTTTAGTCCTATGAAAGCATTGAAGAGTTTTTCTTTTGATAATGTAAGAGTTACTATTTCTAGTTCTCAGATTTTCCTCCAAAAAACTTTGTAGCAATAGTATTTTTTACAAAGAAGCTGGACTTTTAATTCCTTCTTTTGCTGGCACTGGTGAGGTCAGATTATTAAACAAAGCTAACCTGTATGAAAGGAACATGGAGATAGTCCCAGAGTATCTTATGATTGGGTATTTATAGTGAGCTATTAATGGACATAGAGTATACTGAGATCATTTTCAATCCTGAAAATAACACTTTCAACTTAATAATCACTTCTTCAAAGTGTGAGGTCTTCCCTCTTTCAGAAGGTGAGAAAAAGCAATATATTTTCTCAATTCATAGTATTTTCAAAAAAAAGCAATCGTCTAGATTGTAAATGTTTGTATACTTGCTATAGATACAGTCAACTACTAACAGTCGCTTGTCTGTATATTTTGTTAATATATTTTTCTGTTATGCTTAATGTGCAGTTACAGAGCAAGTCTATCACACATCAGGTGGATCAGGTAACAAATGAAATTACGCAGGTTTGCTAAGAATTACTGCTGCTCAACTCCACAAAGTACTTTGTAAGTGGCATATTGACTTCATTTTACTGTACTCATTCACATTGCTGATTTATTTATTTGCTTTCAGTTTCACTTACTCATTTTATTTTACTTTTCCCTGTGATTCTGAATGCCAACTGTCTATGTAATAATTAATCTGATTGTTAAAAGGTAGCATCTCAACAGGTTTTATCAGATGGGTTCATTTCTACGCTCCATTGTTTGTATTACAATCTTAAAAGGGTAAAAATATGTTTAATTGATTCCTTTCAATTTGCCAAAACTTTTTTTAAATGAATGCTACTCTTAAGTTTTTAAAAATTGTTATTAAGTGTATTGTAGTTACAACAGTGTGTTCAATTTTAGCCTGTATTTGTATATAGATTGTTGGAGTATTTTATATATATATCCCTTACAAGCATTAGAATCAAACAGGCAAGTGCACAAATTTGCAAGATAAGGCCTTAATGATACCTCTGTTGACACAGTTTGAACAAAAGCTATTACTAAAACCTTTGTCCTTCACTTGCCCTTCACTTCCACTCTGTGAATAAACTGAAAAAAATATCCAGAAGCTAATTGCACATCTATTTTTCTTACTAAAGAAACATCAGAGCACTGCTGTGATGATATTTGAATGTCTGAAAGACTTAAAGAGTTCAAAAGACTAATATGTTGTCTAAAAGACTAAGATTTAAATGACTATATATCTGAAAACTAGATTTTTCTTTATTTTTGTTGCTTTCTAATAAGTAATACCAGAAAAAGTAGTTATTCTATGTTTGGTGTGTGGAATGGGACAAAAAAGCCAGCACACCAACAGGCCATTGGAATATTCAAATAGAAAATATTCTGCACTAAATAGAATAACTCTTTGCAGCACAAGTATAAAAATTCAAAAAAAGGATCTTGAGACAGTGAGGTTGAAATTAATTTGTATTAAAATATGTTTCATTTCTCAACACTTAAACAGTGATTGCTGTTTATGTTATTCTAGATTCAACCTGAAGAATTGACATCTGCTTCCAGTTAAAAAGCAGATTTTCCCAACAAATAGTCATCAGCTTTCTGCTGATTTGCCATGTATGATTCTACATACATGTTCAATGAAGATTCTGATGATGAAATCCCTACCCAACAAGCTATCCAGGAAAGCTTACAAGAAAGACATAAAACTGAAATCAGCGGCAGTGGAACAGAGAATGAGAGGTAATAAATTATTATTTCTATTTTGTGTGTTTCTTTGGCTTTCTAACAAGCATGTAGTAACCTTATGGACTGTATGAAAATTTCAGGTCTAAATGAGTACAAGTCTTTATGAAGAAGTTTTGTTGTTTAAAAACCCCAGTGATATTTTTAACCAATTAATTTAGCTAAGATGCTAATGGGCAGAAATAAAAACCAATACAGGGAGAGTTTCCACATAAAAATAATGCACACAAACACATATGGAGATTACTGACAATGTTTTTACATAACAAAGCCAAAACTTCAAAGCCTAAAAAGGGAAAAGAGATCTAAAACCATTCCTGCTTCTGTGGAAACATGGCACCCACCAATTTCCTACATCCCTCAGTATCAGTGGGCTCTCTGTGTCCAGCTCTCTGTTCCATGTGCTTCCACACCAGTCCTCCATTTCCAGAATGCTCATTCCTACAGCCTCATGCAAGGTGAGAACTTGAGCCTTTGCAGCAAACCATGGAATCCAGATGAAATCATTCACACAGAATCCTCATGGTCTTACATAGCATCCTCGCCGCCAAACTGAGGCAGTGTGGATTGGGTAGTGAGGTGGATTGTTAACTGGCTGTGGGATAGAAGCCAAAGAGTAGTGGTTAATGGGACAGAGTCTATTTGGATGCCTGTATCTAGTGGGGTCCCCCAAGGATCCTCTTCAATCTATTCATTAATGACTTGGATGAGGGATTAGGAGGCACTGTCAGCAAGTTTGCTAATGACACAAAGATGGATGGATGGTATTGCTGACACCCCAACAGACTGTGCTGCTATTCAGCGAGACCTGGACAGGTTAGAGAGCTGGAGAGAGAGAAACTTATGAGGTACAACAAGGGTAAGACTACAGTCTTACATTTGAGCAAGAACAAGCACAGGGACTAGGATAGGCTGGGGACTGACCTGTTGAAGAGCAGTGTAGAAGAAAGAGACCTGGGGGCCCTAGTGGACAGCAAGATGACTATGAGCCAGCAATGTGCTCTTGTGACCAAGAGGGTCAACAGCATCCTGGGGGGGATCAAAGAGGGGTGGTTAGCAGGTCAAGGGAGGTTCTTCTCCCACTCTATTCTGCACTGGTGAGACCACGTCTGGAGTATTGTGTCCTGTTTTGGGCTTATCTGTTTAAGAAGGACACAGAGCTGCTGGAGGGTGTCCAGTGTAGAGCAACGAAGGTGATGAAGGAAGTAGAACACCTCCCTTATGAGGAAAGGCTGAGGGAGCTAGGTCTCTTTAGCTTGGATGAGGCTGAGGGGTGACCTCATCAATGCCTATAAATAGATGAGGGGTGCATGTCAGGAGGATGGAGCCAGGCTCTTCTCAAGGTCATCTAGTGACAGGACAAGGGGCAATGGGTGCAAGCTGGAACATAGGAGGTTCCATATAAATATCATCAGGAACTTCTTCCTAGTGAGGGTAACGGACCATTGGAACAGGCTGCCCAGGGGAGTTGTGGAGTCTCCTCCTCTGGAGATGTTCAAGCCCCACCTGGCTGTGTTCCTGTGTGACTTGATCTGAAGCCATTAGAAGAAGATAAGCATGTAATGTAACAATGGATTGCTGTGGTAGCATTCCTTCATTTTAGTATTTAATTGTTGGCCTTTGTGTGTGAAAAATCTTGATACTTACAGTGGCAGAGGAAAACCAATTTTAAAAGTGTTTAAGTATGTTAAACCCTGACAAAGTCTACAGAATTTTCAGAAACTTAACAATCAGTCTAGAATTGAATATTTAATTAAAATATAATTATATCCTGAATTTCACATTAACGTTCACTTCTCACTTCGTTTTTGTTCTGTTTATACAGGTCCCAGTGTACTGCAAGTAGAGAACATGAAAAAATAATTACAGCAATACGGACAGTTAAGTATAAGCGCACCACACTAAACCTTCACCCCTAAGAATGATTTGGGTAGTGTGTTGTTGAGCAATGCCTGCATTTGTGGTGTTTCATACACAATTTAAGGGCATTATTTTTATACAGTCTTGGGAAGAGTAAGGCAACTAAAATCAAGACATCCAATAATTATTAGGTAGGAACATGACATTGGCATGGGCTATGTCACTCCTCAGATATTTCAGTGCTTCGCCTCCTGGAATTAGGGGAAAAATCCAGGTCTTTTTTACAAAATAAGCAGCAGGACATCAAGGCCCCTCATCAATTAATACTTCATAAAATTATTTGCCACTTTATGCGATACCTAGATTAAAATCCCCTCTCTACTTGAAGATTGTCTGCCAAACTTTTGTGTATTCCAAAATTAGATGCTCTTAGTCCACTCCTCTGAAACTACTGCTTTTTGTGATATAATCAATTAATATATCACAGAGGTGACTAAACAGTGAGCGAGCTTAAGCACTGCAGTTGTTTGGACAGCTATTGTTTCACTAGGACATCTGTTTGTCCTTTGCATTTTCGTACACTATTGCTCATGGCATGATTGTATGTCAAATATTTTGATCATATTATTGAAGTTTTTCCAATGTGTAACTCAAAGTGCTTTGTGAGTCAATGTCAATCACTGATTGTTACAATCATGTAAAGCATCCTTTGAGAAAAAATGGCTTTGACAAAGCAAGTTGCTTTTTTCTTCTAAATACACTGACAGGATGAGTGACACTCTATATTGGTTGCCTGAATGTTGTTTTATGCTCAGTGTCTGTCTTAAAATAATACAGGCCAAGAAGATGCCTTGTTGAAGTTGGTGAGGCACAGTTCTGCTTTTGAAGAAGCAGATCAGCAAGGCTGGCTTCCTCTACATGAAGCTGCAGCACAGCAAAACAAGAACATTCTTGAATTAACTTTGAAAGGTACAGAATTCTTCCCATTTTCCACTAAAGTTTTTGCAGGATTGCATTTGGTGAGTCACCCAACTTCAAGTGTGTTCTGCTTTTCTGTGTTTCAGCCTCTGACACCATTACGTGGGAACAAACCACTCTAAAGGGAGAAACTCCTCTCCTGGTGGCAATAAGGAGTTGCTTTGTAGACAATGTCCACTTCCTCCTGCTCAATGGCTGCAATCCCAATGTCAAGAACGAAGAGGGAGAGTCTCCTTTAATTATAGGTAAATACCTTACTTAGGGGTGGAGAGGTGAGGCAACGAGGCAAGACTGTAGTTACACATGTTGTGTTTCAGTTTGACATATTTGACTTTAAAATATTTTGTTATATGGAGAAAAGATGTTAATGTGATGAATGTATCTGTCCCTGTCTTTCTTAAACGATTTGAAGACTTTAAATGGGCTGACAAGTCCAAGTTAGGTACTGTCACCACAAATTCATTAGCATTATTATTTAAAAGTATAATCCTTATTAGTTGGCTAAAGTAGGGGAAACATAAAACTAGAGGAAGCTAAAAATGAATTAAAAATCAATGATTCAATGCAAGGAATGTCTAGATGTCATTTTCCATCCCTCAGTTGCAAAGAGTTTGAAGTTCAGGTTGAACATATATCTTTTTCCTCAAAGAATCAAACAGCTTCCTCCACAAAGTGAAGCGTCTTCTTACACTTTCCTTGGCATCATTTAGGCAGCAGTGACACATAATCAAGTCATCCTGCTTCTTTGTGCCTTTGCTTTACTTCTTGTCTGCAGGCATACAACATTCATATTCTCTGCTTCCATGGTATCTGTTTCATTTCATCAGCTTTTCTTTCTCCAAAGAACATGGTAATTGGTTTTCATTTTCAAAAATCATAACAAACCAGCCTCATTTATGTGTGTTACATAGACTATAAAACAGTGTTTGACCCTTTTCAGACATTCTTGGAATTTATCAAAGCAAGACAAGTGAGGAAGCTAGGCAGGCCTAAATTCTTGGTTCATGTCTCTTTGATGTTTTTCATTGTTTTTTTTAACTGAAGAACAATGTCCCATACCTAGTATCACTTTTAGTGTGAATGCTGTTTTAATTTCATCTTGCACAAGAGCTGTAATTCTTGATTTGTGAAGAACTGCATTTTGCCAAGGTATTTGCAAAGAATGTTCTACACTCATTTAATTGCTTCCTGTAGTTTGGACCACAATGCTGCTGTTATTACTGACTCCTAGCCAAAAAAAGGGAGTCTTTTCACACACTTACCCTAGTTCTAAGGGAGTACTGTGAATTTCTTGAACAAATTAAGCTTTTCTGTATGGGAAGGGTTCTGCCTTTTTCAAAACTGTTGTTCAAGTCAGTGAAAAAAGCCTGTTAACCCTCTGTTGGGCCTGTTCCCATGCTTTTGAAATGGCTAGAGCTTCTAGTCAGGGCCACCTGCTTAGAAAAGATGTAGAAAATTCTAGGATACTTTTGAAATATACTCTATTAGTATCCACCACCCCCAAAACCAGTATGAGAATTATCTAAAGCAGCCACATAGGTTACAGATAATGGGACCTCATAGGTTACATTGTGCTCTCAATGGTATTTCAAGTAGCTGTGACACACTAGGCTTCTCTGCCTAATCTATTCAGGCAAAGAGCATTCCCCATTCTACACTGCACAGCCTGGAAGATCAAAGAGAGGAGAGAAAAGTGGTGCCTAGAACCCCTAGAACCAACGCAAACTACTCTTTGAAGAGTCTCACTGACTTAAGAGATCAGGCTTATTAAGGTCAGAAGACACATGGCAGGCATTTAAATCTTTGTTTCATATTATGGTAACTGCTTATGAAGATTAAATAAAGCTCTCTGAGCAGGCCAGCTCCTGACAGTGTCAAGTCCCTGCACACGATCTCCATCTAGTGACAAGAAAAGTTGTATTCTGTTACATTGCCAAACAGAATGTGATTACAGAGAGAAAAAGATAACAATAAAATTATTAATTTGCATAGTTAATGCTATCCTGGAAACAAAGAACGGGCTTGATAAGATAAACCTTTCAGTATAGTGTGTCATCTCTCGGTGTAAAAATTGCACTGCTAGGAACTGTTCAAGCGTCCCTGTATTGTTCTGTAGGGGAAGCCATAGTGCATAGAACAGTGTTTGGTGACCATCTGGCTGATACGTCTTTACTTATTATCTTACAGCAATTAAACAAGATTCATATGATATTGCCTCCTTATTGATAAGGTGTGGTGCAAATGTGAATTTGCAGTGTGTCCACAAGAGGACTGCTTTGCATGAGGCGGCCAGATTAGGCAGGAAGGATCTGGTGAAGCTGCTTCTTCGTTCTGGAGCAGATCCTGACCCTCGCAGTGGCTATGGTTTAACACCTCTGGCACTGGCCGCGCAGGCTGGACACACAGAAATTATGGAGCTCTTACTGCAAAAAGGTGAGACTTTATTACATAGGTTGTTACGGGCGGAGAAGGCTCAGGATGTGGGTCTATCTTACCAGTATTATAAAGATCTGATGGGATAATGTAAAGAAAGCAGAGTCAGATTCTTCTCAGTGGTGCTCAGTAACAGGACAAGAGGTAATGGATGTGAAATGAATCCTCACAAGGTTTGCCTAGTAGCACAAGGAGCATAAGAACTTTTTTCTGTGAGGGTGGTTGAACATTGGAACAGGTCACTCAGAAGTTTTGCATACTTCATCCTTGTAGAGATGTAAACCTGACTCAGTGCTGTCCTGGACATCCTGCTGTAGCTTATCCTGCTTGAGCACAGGTGAACCAGGCGATCTCTAAGGGTCCTTTACATCCTTGACTATTCTGTGGTTCCTGTTTCACAATTCAGCAGGTTAATTTAGTCACATGAGAGTTCAGTGTGTGTGTTCAAGTCAGTAAAAATTGTATGCCACATGTGTTAGTACTGAAATGTTTAAAGCCCAAATGGGACAAAATTAATGCTCTTTCCAACAGAAAAAAATTATTCCTAAATGCTGAAGCAAAACATTCTTGGCTCAATAGGCAGTAAAACTTTGCATTACTGAGGTAGAATAGAAGGAGATGAGTTGTTATCACATTATGGAGTATACAGCCTCTAGTGTTAATAGATGCAAATGTATACAGAATATATCTTTAGAGATTACTTCATTGTAGCCAACCATAGTAAGTGCTTTGCAAAACTGCAAGCAAAACTGACACCTTGCAGGAGATAACTTGCTTGCATTTTTGGGTGGCATCCTAATTTATCTGATGAATTTGAGTCTCAAATCACATGAGTTGAGGTCTGACTAAAGAATGCCTAATACCTAAATTTCATGTAATAATATATGTGTGTGTATACACACACATTCTGTCTGAAGTCATTAGCCTGTTTACACACATCTTTATTAGTCATCTGAAGGTTCTGTGGCTGGGTTAAGGGTGGTTATTGTAAGATAATGCCTGTAAGATAATGCCCGGTAATATATGAAGAAACAGCTGCAGAAGTAATTTTCCTTAGCAAAATTAAATGCTGTCTGAACCTAGAGAGTTGTGCAGTTAAGGCCTCGTAAAGGCTACATTTTCATAATATTCAAATAATATATTAATACTTTAGTGAGTAGGTGTGATTGTTTCCAAGAACAATATTGTTTTCTCATGCAGACGGGTCACCACAGGGAAGGATCCAACATGAAGGCTTATGTTTACAGTGGTTTTATTTGGTGAAGAGTGGAATTCACAGTACTCTGTCACCATGGGGTTTGTCATGTGAATTTCTGCTGGATATTTACAGTGACTACTGTGAAAACCGTTGATGCTTCTTTGCAGGTGCAGATGTTCTTTCACAGGCAATGGATTCTGCTTCCGTATTATTTGAAGCAGCAGGAGGAGGAAATCCAGATTCTCTAAATCTTCTACTGGAATATGGGGCTGACGCAAATGTACCAAAGCACTCAGGTCATTTGCCAATCCATAGAGCTGCATACAGAGGACACTTCCTGTGAGTTAATTTACTTGAAAGTCATGTAATGGTACCACCAGAAATATTAATTTTGCTGATTCTACCTTATTCAAAGCAGGCAGTGAATCTGTAGTTTTGTAGATGGAATTCTTTCTGACAATATAAATATGATGTTTTTATGTCGGATTGTAAAAGTCTAGTCAGGATAAAATCTTCATCATTGTAAGACTAACATATTAATTCCTCTAGTATTTCTCCATTTGTCACAAGTAGTAATCATATCCAGTCTGATGTTGAGGTTCCTGGGACATCCTTGCTTTCTTTGGGTATGCTGCATCTCCCATCACAGGAAGATAAGCAAATAGACTTAAGGCATAAGGGCCAACATTATTTTAAAGACAGAAAGGTTAAATCACAAATCCTAGAAGCACAACCAAGGAATGAGTCTTCAATACCAGGAATGTTGTGTTGTGGTTAGGAATTCTGGATTCTTGAGTTCTCTGTTAGTATTTGAAATGCATTAAACTCAAATGTATATATTAAAATATATTTTTATGTATTAGTGTTATACATATAACGACATTCAGGAAGAAATTCAGAAGAAATTACTGTTCTGCTAGCAAGGAAATGAGTTGTTCATATAGTATTATAGAATACCTTATGCATAGTAGGTGTAAAGTCAGTATCCATTGGTGGCTGACTTTTTAATTGTACTTGAAGTCAGCGGAGGCGTAGTGTGCCATGGTACTGATTTGGCAAATGAAGATATAATTGTGTACAGTAATGTTGAAGCCCAGCAACACAGAGAAATTTTAAAATGGAGTTAGGTGAACCAGGATGTTTTAAGACTGAGATTCTTCTTAATTTTTCAGAGCCCTAAAATATTTAGTTCCAGTTACTAATTTTGATGCCATTAAAGAAAGTGGGATAAGTCCAGTTCACTCAGCAGCAGCAGGAGCACATCCTCAGTGCCTTGAGTTTCTCCTCAAATCTGGGTTTGATGCCAATTTTATGCTGGATCAAAGAGTTCGCAAAGGCTATGATGACCACCGGAAATCAGCATTGTACTTCGCTGTTTCCAATGGGGATATCTGTTCAACACAGTTGCTGTTGAATGCTGGAGCCCTGACAAACCAAGATCCCATCAACTGTCTCCAAATAGCCTTGAGAATGGGCAACTATGAGTTAATGAATCTACTGCTCAGACATGGGGCTAATGTCAATTACTTCTGCAGAGTGAATACAACACATTTTCCATCAGCTCTACAGTATGCTCTGAAAGATGAAGTCATGTTAAGAATGCTGATGAACTATGGGTATGATGTGCACCGATGCTTTGATTGCCCTCAGGGAAACCATTCACATTCTCAGTATGTTACTGATGGGTGGACTTCTACTGTTATCAAAGACACAATGGTAAGTGCATCAGCTTGCTTCGCGTGTTGTTTTTCTATCAGTGTTCTTCCTAGAACTAATTGAAAATGTACTTAATTCAGTGTCAGAAAAGGATGATTCTATGGTTTTGAACTTTAAGACAGTTTGCACATAAAAATAGGAATAGACAAGACTTTAAAATGAAGTAAATGTTGTCATGAGGTCTGGTTCATGATGGTAAATGTTAATGAACAATATTTTTTGACTTGAAAACGCAGCTAATCATACACTGATGACCAGAACTGGCTCTGCAGGGCAGTCTTCTCCACACTTCAGAAGCAGGGATTTGCAGGCTGGCTGGCTGGGTTTTCTTGTATACCTAACTTAGACTGGAAGGATATGAAGAACCTTTGGAGCCAGCATGATCAGCACTGAGCAGACATGGACAATCCTGGACCAATCAAAAGAGGTTCCTATTGACACCAAATAGTGTCATTATTTTGCATTTGTAAAGTCCACTTGAACCCAATGAATCCTTCTTTAATATGAAGATAAGGACAGGTATTGGGTTGATGTGTCCCCCTCTTCAGTACACTGGGACACAGGTCTAAAGTCCACTTAGAGAATGCTAGTGCTTTTTTCTCAGCAATTAATTACCACATATACAGCTGCTTAGGTTCATTTTTGGACCTTGTCTCCGGTTTTGAGAGTCTACTAGTGAGGCTTAGTGCAAGCTGTGACAAACTCTAAAACTCCCAACTGTGTTCTGCTTAAGTTATTTAACTGTTCTTGTCCTGCAGAGGCAGAAGTCATTTACAGAAGTATTGAATATTATACTACTAAACATTTTGTTTCTATCAGTTCTGTGAAGTGATCACCTTGTCATGGCTGAAGCACTTATCTGGGAAAGTAGTGCGAATAATGTTAGATTACGTTGATCATGTTAAGATCTGCTGGAAGCTAGAAGCAGTTCTCAAAGAACAGGAACTCTGGCCTGATATCAGTTTGATTTTACGTAAGTATCTGATGTTTACACTTGAAATGGCAAACAAGTTTTTGGGGGATTGGGGCCTTTCTTGTTTGTAGTATTTTAGATGTCATTTTCTTTATCTCATCCTGGTGCTTTTCTTGTCCTTTGTTAGATGAAAAATTATGTTTTCACAGTAAGAGACCTTTTAAAAATCATCCTGTTTGAGTCTTACACTTAGTTTTCACTCAGGAGTCTGGCAGGCAGTTGCTGCAAGATTTATGTAGAGCACCTGGTTAAAGAGAACTTTAACCACCACCTGAACAAAACAGTCATCTTCAAGGGGAGAAAAAACCTTTTCTTCTGCATGAAGTTGATGGAACTCATCTTAATAAATCATATTTTTGAGTTCTATTTACAATTTGTTATTCAATTTTTAAATTTAATTCTAGTCTAGATCACCTCCACATCCTTTTTGACATAGACTAAGAAGTAGTGACTAAAAATTCTTTCATTAGCCTCTTCATGTTGACAGAACACTGGCACCAGATAGTTGCTATTAAAGCACGTTCCCACAAACTTTATCTTACTTGGTCTTACACTTAGCCAGAAACAAAATCTGTTTATTTGCATGCCAGAGATCATAAACTCTGCAGAGAATTGTATAGGCTAAGCTAAAAAAGACTTAATCCTGACAAGTCCAGTTGTCCGGACACAGGCACATTCACTTTATCTGTCTATTCACAGATTTTGCAGCAAAAACAGGAACAGAACTTTTGAAAGGTAGTGGAGTATTCAATAAATTTAATAAAATATATAACTTTCAAGTATTATACTGGTCTCATTTCTAGGAAATCCTCGTTCTCTGAAGCATCTCTGTCGTCTGAAGATACGGGAATGCATGGGCCGGTTGCGTCTCCGCTGTCCTGTCTTCATGACCTTCCTTCAATTGCCAAAGCGCTTGAAAGATTACATACTGTACAAGGAGTACGATCTTTATGGACAGGAAAACTTCACAGGAACATTCAACCTCAATGGTACCTAATTGTTAGTTCTGTGTTGTGAACAGAATGTTGACTTGTATAAGACTACCTTGTGCAGCTACTTTTTTCTTTCGGGATTTCTCTCTTATAGATGGTAAGGAATTTCCCCCCTTACTTCCCCCAACCCCCAAGTACAATGCAGAGAAACCCAAAATATCAGTGATGCCATTCAACATATTTACTGGAATATAAATTATTTGAAAATTATGCCAGTAGTATCTTAAACACTTTGTGTGATAAGTTAAGGAACTCTAAAATGTAGGGCTGCAAAGCTTGTGATATTACTCTAAATTAAAGCTTGTCCTATCAAGTAACATAACCGCAGAGTTAAACTCAGGATTTAGTTAAACATCATGGATTGAACTAAGCCCAGGAAGGAAACAGCTCTTCCTTACTTGGCAAGAGAAAGGCAGGTACAACAGAATCGTTATGTGTGTGTTCTTGAAAGCAGTTTAGATGTAATTTTTTTTAATTAAGCAATGCCACATTCTAAGCAGTGTAATGGGATTAACTGTAAAAACTGTTAATCTTATCAGAGCAGCTAGTGTGAAATACCAATGTTTCAACAAGGTAGCAATTCTGAAAGACATTGTAGTTCTGTGCCTCATTCTCAAGTAGTTATGTCTCATCCATTACGTACTTTGGTTGCTTTATCTAAGAATAGGTTTTCCTTTCTAGTGCTGCCCAAGGGCATGCTTTCCATTTGTTTAGGTTCTCTTGATACAGTTTAAGCTTTTGGAGAATTGTCAGGAGTCACAGTTGTTGTAGGAAGTCTTACACACTGTGCACAGACACACAGCAGTGCCTGTTTTTTTCTAAAAATTGCTGCAGATGTCAGCCTGTATTTTAGGGGTGAAAAAAGCTCATCAACACACTTGGCAGTAACAGTATTTATTTCTTCATTATCAAGTAAGCATAGATTTTTTTTTCTAATTATACATGCATCTGTATCACAGAAGTTACATTATTCATAAGGCTTTTTCCCCAGAAAAATCTATAAACTTTATAAAATACAAAATTAAACATCATGTCATTATGACCTGTTGCTTTTTTTACATTGTGCCAGGTCCGGTCAGCAGAGGGTTAATTATCCCAGCCAGGCTAGCCAGGCAGGGTAGCCAGTGGGACATTTCATACTGTGCTGCTATCTATATGTAGGGGCTGGGTGGGGCAGTGCAGAAATTCAAACACAAGGGAGCAGTGGCAGAGCAGGGAGTGTGGCGGTCACTGCCTGTGCATCAACTGTTTTGCCACTGTTGGTGCTCTTGTACTTTTTACCCTTTCCATTTTGTCTTCGAATTAAATTCTCCTTATCATGACTCGCTTAGCTTTTACTTTGTTTCACTGCTCTACTGCATCCCCCTGCCCCAGGGAAAGTGAGCTAAGTAAACCACTGTGAAGCTGAAGCACTTGTTTCAGACTATGACAATCATGTAATAAACCACTGAAGTCCATGAGGATATGTATCAGTAGCCACATGCTACTGGTACAGCCTCTGTACATGTGAATTCTGATCACTGTCATAAATGCAGCTCTGCAGAATGGAACACATCGTGTCACTAACATGTGCACTAAGCAGCCAGCTACAACAGTAAGGATATTCTTCTTCCAATATTTGGACTTCAACTGAAGTTATGTGAGTTACATGCACCCACAAGTACAGTACCTGCCTCCAAAGCTATCTGGGTAACATGATTACAGTTAAGATATACTGAGATGCGGTATGACAACACAGGGATGTAACTGCATGTTGACGCTTTGATGGAAGAAAATGCACCAATAATGGTATTGCCCCAGAAATCAGCATTACACAAAAGGAGATTTTTGCATCAGTCATCAGTACAAATCTCACCCAGAAAGTTACTAATGTCAGCTTTTATTTAACATACAAAATGCTGATTGAAGCCCTGACATAGTATGTTTATTATCCATGTTTCTAAGATGAAGACACAATAATCAGAATTAACATAAGTCTGCCACCAGAGATTTTTAATACAGCTATTCAAGGAAAATGTGCAAGTCAGTCTCAAACATTGCAAAAATCACACGTCACTAGAACAGGACCAATCTGGAACGTAATTGTAAGAATTCAACCACTCCACTGCATTATAAAAAAGACCGGAAAGATTGTACAAAATCCTTGGCTTGCAATATAAACTTCATTACGAATACATGTGCATTTACAATGACACACTGACTTACTCTTGTCAAGACTACTTCAAGACCACTGTGGCAGGAAAAGAAAAAAAAAGACAAACTTACTGTTCACTTTAAAAAAAGCCTTGGAGACTAATAGATCCCCAAGAACTATTGTAAAGTAGAGCAACTGAAAGAATATAAAGTAACGGCTCTTGCCATTAAACTACACAACATCTCTACTAAATTGACTAAGCTGAGGCAGGCTTTCTTCCTCTATGTGAATTATTTCCAAAACAACAGGAGACTACAACAGTTTTTCTGCATTGGCTTCTAAATTCTGGGCAACTAGGTACTCAGAATTTATCAAAATACACACAGTCAAATGTGGCTCTTTTGGTCAACATACATAAATGCTATCTTCATAAAGAGCTTTAGCTTGTTTCAGGATTTTCAGCTCTAGGTTTACATCCATATAAAGATGAAATCTGACAGCACTGTTGAGGGAGAATGATCCTTAACTCTTAAATTTTTGACTTCCCTGTTATATAGTAGTTATATTGTATAGATTTGATACAATTTCAACGTTAAACAGATTAAGGAAGTAACAGACCAACAAATTCATATTACTTTATACTACCGGCTTGTTACCAGTTATACATGGTTATAACTCTTGTCCTCTAATTTAAACTTGGAGAAATCTAGTGGTCATAGAAGTGTTAGGTATTATCTGTGATGCAATAAAATGCATACTTATAAGCACACTTCATGTATTTTGATAAAAATACATTCTTTATGTATGTGTCAGCATGCAGCCTGACCCAGCTGCCAGCCAAGACTTGCTTGGTCTGCAGTGTGCAAATCTACAGAGTAACAAATCCAGTACATCCTCACCTAAGGGAAAAATTGTGGCAGTAACCATGAGGCTACAATTATCAAGAGAAAAAGTTAGTCCTCAGCAACACTGCCAGTTCAATACCTATGAAAACTCACACAGAATCACTGCGGCTGGAAAAGACCTCTAAAATCATCAAACTCAGCCTATGACCTAACATCACCACAATCACCTAGACCATGGCACTAAGTGCCACATACAATCTTTTCTTAAATGTCGCCAGGGATGGTGACTCTGCCACCTTCCTCAGCAGTCCAGTCCAGTGTCTGATCACCCTTTCCATGAGAAAGTGCTTCCTAACATCCAATCTAAACCTCCCCTGGCACAGCTTCAGGGGAGAAGAGCCTGACCTCCATCTGACTACCTTCAGATAGTTATAGAGAGTGATAAGGTCTGTCCCAAGTCTCCTTTTCTCCAGGCTACACAACCCTAGCTCACTCAGCCTCACCTCATAGGACTTTCCTTCCAGTCCCTTCACCAACCTTACTGCTCTCCTCTGGACCTGCTCCATCAATCTCTTCCTTGAAACAAGAGGCCCNGCCATTGACCTTTCATGCCACCTGAACATACTGCTGACTCATGTTCAACTGTTTGTCAATCGTTACTCCCAGGTCCCTCTCTGTGCTTTTAAGAATGGTTTGGGGAGTGTTTATAATAATAACAGATGCACGTGACAGAAAATATTAAGCCCTCTAACTTTTTTTTTATTACCAAAAATGTTTTACAGTGAAGGTTTTTATTTTGATAAGGTAGAAAACTTCAGCAGATATTCTTTTGCCTTGAGGGAGTTCTAGAGAGTCACATGCACCTCTCCTTAAAAAAAACTCAGTGGTTCTCACAGGCCCCTGCTAACTCACTGCAGCATTCCCCTTAAATGTGTTCATCTCTTCTGACCTGCCATTTGTTCCTGCAGCTTTCATCACTGTCCCAGTCACTTCTTTTTGCTTGTTTTACACCAGTGACTCTGGTAAATAAGCAAAAGAATTTCACTGATGTGTGCAACGTATTTTCTTTAACCATGCTCTTCAATCATTTCCCTTTCATTTTTTTAGGGCTTAAGATGAGAATTATCCAACACAAATTACTCCTATGCTTTTTAAGAAAACTGCATTTAATGGCATAGATGGGAATCCTAAAAAGCAAATGGAATAGTCCAGTCATGTACTGCTAATCCTGAATAGTCTGCACAACAGTAAAATCACTTCCCAACTTTATTCTCCCACTTCCTCATCTCTGTGGATTTGTGTTGAAAACACCAATGGTAGGTTTCAAGGAAAAAATAGAGTAATGCACTTTCTGACACTTCTTCAGTAAGGCTGATGCAAAACAGGCTTCACATCAGAAATGGTTTTTGACAAAACTGCTGTATGGAGCAGGGGCTACTGCTGCTGCTGACAAGCCAGGGGACTAGACTGGACACCACTGATTTCATCATCTTCCTTCATCTTCAACATGCACTTGGGAAAGTCACAGAAACCTCAAGCTATGCTGTCATATTATTTGAGAGAAAACAAGTATCAGTAATGATTTTCAGAGGCAAGCTGCCATACAACTATCTGTAAGCTGAGACTTCGGCACCAAAAGGCAAAAAAGTCAGATTTGCTGTGTCTCTGTACAATTTTGTACATAAGAAAAACAACGGGATGAGAACTGAGAATAGAATAGAAGGCTATGAAATAAACCTGCCACTCAGTTTTTTAGAAAAAGCCTCAGATTTGTCTGATCCACATGACAATATGCTAGTCAAATCTGGCCACAGGGCAGTGCCACTTGTCCTGACTGGGCAACAACACAAGCAGGTTATTTTTGCAAGTGACTGGCTACTCTGGGGATGAAAAATGCACTGGAATGGGAGTTGTAACTAACTCAGAAAGAGAACCTGGAAGCTTTCTGCTGCTCAGCCTCCCCCTCCTCCTGACCCCTTCCAAGGCTTTTTATATCTTTCCATAGGCTGTGATGCCAGTAACATTTGCTCCCAGAACTGCTCTGGCTCCTACTTCAGTAGCAGTCCCAGTACAGCAAATTCTCTGCTCCCCTTTTCATCTGTCACAGGAACCAGGAGCAGTGAACTTCTGCACAGACATTGACATCTTAAGCATAAATGGCAGGAGGTTACTGCTGTCTTCAGTCAGCACAGGGCCATCCAGTGTGGCAAAGAAGTGAGGAAGTAGATCCTTCTAAACACCTACAGGCACCTAGCAGGGAGCAACTGAGATTCCTCATTTTACCAGCACTGAACTCCAGCTGTGAAGGGCTGGGCCATCACCTGCTGGTGGGGGAGATACTCTGGAAATTGCTTCCATTCCTGAACACCAGAAATGCTCTGCAATGAACTGTAAAACACTCATCACGGTTACAGTAAAACTTGTAGTATCTTCTCTTTCTACGCTTCCTGTATTTTCATGCTACTACTACATAGATACCTGCTGCTCCACTAGGCTTTAGTATTTATAGTAATTAGTGCAAAAATAAATATTTCTCTTCAAACAAGTTTTCTCTTCTGGATCGAAAGGTTAATGCATATTTTATACTATACAAAATAAATATTTAGCAGGGTATGGAACACAGAATTCAGATTACAAGCTATAAACAGACAATGCTTTGAAAGCTGTGTTACAGGACTGAATCTAGGATGTAGGATTAGCAGTCTTTTACTTCAGAGCTAGTAAATGCTGTTTGCAAATTCTATTTCCATAAAAAGACTTAAAAAGCCTTAACTAATTCTCAGTAAATGTCATATACTGGGAGCAAAGCATTTACACATTGAAAATATTTTTCAAATTATGGAATTCAAGATGTTCCTTCAACTCTGAGCATGTTTTTTATACAAAGTATACTCAAAGGCTTCCAGCTTTTCATTATGTCTATAGGGGATAAAACCAAGAACATGGCCCTTGTGCTACAAGAATATATACATTATTATTATTGTTTGAAAAGGAATGCTTTATCCATTCCTCATGCAGCAGAGTGCAACCATGTCTCACCAGCTCTTATCTAAACTGTCTTTTTTTCTTCTGTAGAAACACATTTCAGCATTACACTCACCAAAAAAATCAAGACAGTATCATACAGGGTGGTATGAAGTGAAAATCATGATCTTTCTCTAGGAATATCATATGTGTCACTGACATCAGTAAGGATTTTTCTTTCTGAATCTAAGAACAGTTCTGCCCAGCAAATCAGGTAAAGCTTAGCACAGTTTTACTTGGGCATCCACTTTTGTTTTCCACAAAGTGTTCTCCATACTGCAAAGAATAAATTTCAACGTACTGCTGAAGTTTAGTGAGAGGTTTAAGTTTTGCTTTAAGAGCAGTCAATGGCACAGACAGGTAACTGGAGAGGAAACCCCCACCATTTTTTTCCATACTGCAGAGAAGCACTGAGGAAAGATAATTTTGTAATAAAACATGGTAGCATCACCATGCTTCACCTGGCATAAAGAAAAGAAATTATACTGACATAACAATGGAAACCACTTAACTGAGAAAGAAAAATCAAGGCATAATAGGTTCTATATATTGTGAAGTCTTTTATATACACTAGAACAGACCCTCCACCTACATTTCATTGCTTGCAGAACTTGGGTCGTTTCACCAGATAAATCCATAATTCAAATTTGAATAAAGTAGGCAACCTTAGGCTTCAGATTCTCTTTTCTTCCTTCCATTTTCTCCCAAATCACTGTCTTCCGACTGGCTACTGCTAAGGACGACGAATTGTCCTTCTCCACTGTTCTGGTTTGATCTACTGGAAGCAGCTATCAACCGGCTTTGCTCTTCCAAGTCCTAATTTGACATGGAGGGGTTGAGAAATCAGAAAAATATTAACTTTAAGCTATCTACCATTAAACCAAGGTACCACTTAATACTGTCATTGGACAGCTTGCTGTACAGAGAGTTTTTAAAGGCCGAATAGGAAACCAAACCACTGACATTTCAGTAGCTGGCATTATTACAACAGCTAAGCCAGAACACACCTGTACCTTTAGCCCACAAAGATCTGTAGGTCAGAACAATTCTCTTCATCTACAGCCCCTTCCCCACTGTGTAACTGAACCCTCAGCAGCAGATGAAATTATTTTGGGCCTGCAACAGGTATGTTCATTCAAGTGCTGCTCCTGTGTAAATCAAACACTATTTTGTACGAATATCTCCTCAGAAGAGCTCTTTTGGAAAGGTAGTACATAAAATTACACAAAACCTGTACAGGAAATATTTCTAATAATTAACTCTGTAACATTCTGTGAACTCGTACTGAAGTGGAGCCCAGAGCAAAAAAGTGCAAAAGCAAGCAAGCAGAAAAAAAGAATTAAAAATTAACAATGAAATCATAGCATTCAATCACAGGAACGTACCTTTTCAATTTGTTTTTGTTTATTCAGTTCTTTTTGTTGCTTCTCTTTGACTCTATCAATTTCCTTCTGCTTCTCTGATGCTTTTCGGTCCTAAAGGGCAAAATTGCAAATAAAGTCATTAACAGCCTAAGACGTTTTATATGCTACTGGTTTACATGAGTTTGCTCAAAACTGTTATAGCACTGCTTTGATTATTTTTTTTTTAACAAGGACTAGTATGTTTGTTAATTTTAGTAAGCTCAATCCTGTCTTGAATATATCTTCACAGTGAACACTGGGTAATCTCTTTATCTTGAGTTTAAACTCTAGGAAACAAATCCCTTAAAATGCACCACAACAGTATTAGTGCCGTTCTAAGTACCTGAAAGCATATGTTCTATTCTATTCTGTTACACACATAATGTATACGCTCTCCTGTCCGTTCATGAGTATCCCTTGCCCCCAAAAGATTCTTACCAGTTCTGCATGAAAAGCTATCTGTTTTGCCAGTCCCACAGAGTCACAAATCTAAACACAGAACAGATTGAAAAAATGTAATCAAAAACACTCTAATAAAAATGCCTTTAAAATTAATCTGGATTCCCAAATTAGACTGAGTAGCATATTAAAGCGCTTGCAAATACCCAGTAGTCAGGCGTAACTGGTTTTCAGTACATTAAAAAAATACTCTCCCACAGAAATCCCTTAGGCAGCTTGATGGTTCTAACATCTTGGGATCTTGGTCAGGTTCAAAATTGACACAAGCATAACCAACACCAGTACCTTTTCCCCTTCGTTATTTGATTCAAATATATAGCAGATGGAAGTTTGGCAGCTCTCAACTCTCCCTCCTGAAGTTCTTAGCACAAATCCAAAGAGACGCTTATTCTCCTGGTGTGTAGCATACAAGACTACACTGGGCAAAGGAAACTGCCAAAAGGATGAAATATAAAAATATTAAAACTCATGTCAAAAACATTTGGAACCAGATACCAATATTCAGCACATTAATTACTTCAGTATCATACACACACACAAGCACACCAGAAGTTACAACCTGACCGTAATTACAAACCACAAGCACTAATCAAGGCAAGGATTAAATTAGTCAAAGGATAGGAAACACTATGCAATAAAAGAGGACCACGTGTGCAATAAGATTCCGTTTTAAAACTGTTTTGCATTCTCATTTCTAAATGAGGGTGGATTCAGAAATTTCACATGCAGTCTTCCTGAAAGCCCCTACTGAAGCTGTTACAGACTAATAGGATGCGGGGTTTTCCGGATCTTAAACGTACACATTTAGAATACTGGACATGCACTCAATGTATCTCACCTATAAACACTTAGTGCTTTAGGGCAGTTTTGAACTTAATGCCACAAAGAAAGAAAAAAGCACTACTTCAAATATTAAGACATTTTCACTAGCTTCCTAAGAAGGCCCAAAGCAAATGAAATGACAGACCATAAACAGTGCACAAATAAAAAGGAGGGCAATAGCCTGGAAACATGAAATAACTAATATTACTAAAGAATTAAGCTGACCTTATTTTATAATCTAAGAGGAATTCCATTCATTTCTTTCAAGTGCCTTTTTTTAAAAAAAAATTTAAGAAGTGACACCAAACCAAGAAAAATTCCAAACACTGGTGAGACACTTTCAGACTCCAACCCTAATGTTAAATATTTACCATCAAGCATGCTGTTAAAATACAATAATCTTTTTTCCTAATATTTCCCCCAATCAGATTTGGCCAGATGGAGAAGATTAAAAATCCTATTTGACCTTCTGAAATCATTCCCCTAACCAGTCGGTTTCTATTTTTCCATGCATACAATAACCTCTTAGTTAAGTGGCAAATTGTCTGGAAACTTCATGCTGTCAGGGATTTTTGATAACATCTAATAACAGTATTTATAAGGTAAAAGAATTACACTGCTGGACATTTATCTGAAAATGTTAAGTTACTTACTCGTAGTCTTGTAACTTGTGTCTGAGGATCAATTAACCTAAAAATTTGATTTTAAAAATAAACCAGAAAGTGAATTTTACCACAGTGAAAACTCATGCTGCAAATATCAACAGAAGTCAGAAAGCAAACTTACTTTAAACAGTCACAAGTGACTAATAAATGTGATTCTGTCATCCTGAAAACGTTATGGATGGCACGAGCTGCTAGTATTTGACGCATTGTTTCATAAACAACATCTGGAGTTTCATCAGCCTTCACCTCCATAGATCCAAGAAATCTTACAATGAACAACTGATGAAGAATTGAATCTAAGACAAAAATAAGTATTGAAAAGTGAACTCCATTTGGGGTTTTCCATTCAAAATCAAAGATCAACTGAAGTCAGGAAAAAAACAAATCTTTAAAAACTTGGAAAGAAATTGCTCAAACTTCTGAATTGGACATACAATTATTAAACAGCAAGTCACACGTTTTTTCATTTGGTTTAATTAATGAATTCAAATGACACATTGAATTATTTTTAAAACAGACTTTCAGACAGTAAACTTGTCTAACACACTGCTAATATAACTAACTATTCTAAACTTGGTGTTAAATTAGAAGAGATACTAGAAGACAAATAATTTTCAAATTCTATTTCTTATTTAACATTGCAATAAAATTTATTTTACCTTCTGTTTCAGATTTTGAGCCTCCACATTCACCAAAAGGATTTGTGCGTCTATTAAAAAATGAAAACATTAAACCAGGAATCAGATTACAAGAACCACTATGAACAATGTAGTAGCTGCATCAAATAAGAACACACAATGATGTCAGAGTTGTAATCCAGAGGAACAGTGTATGCTAAATCACAAGGACAAGCAATTTAATCAGGAGGTAGACAAAAACTGCTACGTACAAGGGCTCAAATTATGGTAAATACTAGGTATTTTTGTCCTATTGCTGCCAGAAAGTTTTGCTCACATGGTAATTTTTTACATCTGAATTAAGACCAAGTCAAAACCTTGTTAATATTTGAACAGGTACAATGTTAGGGGATGAAATTTCACAGAACAGCTTCAGAAAGTACAACCAAAAGCTCATCCTTTCAGTATGCCATAGGAGCGCCACACTTCTCATCACTGTCTCAAGTTGTTGAATTACTTACTGAAGAGAAGTCACCGGTTTTGTTTCAAATGCAGCTTTCTGAAAACACCACTGGGGTTTTACTCCTAGAGAGTCAAGAGAAATGTGGCTATTTCTGGCTCTCAAAGACAGAATTGCTGTTGGTTACAACAAAAAGTGAAAATATTCTAGGCTTCCAAATCTACATTTTCAAAGCAGCAAAGCAATGTTGAAAAGTATATGCAAGGGAGGAAAATTTATTTACAAATTCTAAAGAGGAAAACCCTTTTTTGGCTAACAGGTAGCTAAAGAACTACTGTCAAAAGTTCTGTGACGTTCAAATTAGGTCCTTTTAGAGAAGTGGCGAGGGTGTCACCTCTCAATAGTTAGTTCTAATCTTTTAAATAAGATATGTATAAACTAATTAAACTGTTCTGATTGAATTCTGAAGTCAAGATGGCATTGCTCCAATGTTTATATAACATGGAGTCACAATCAAGAATCAGGATTACTGGAACAGCAAATGGAAAACCTTGCAGTATCTCTAAGAAGGCAAAAATATTATGTCATCAGTATCAGAAACTTTGGAAGCTACTGGAAAGTCTTCATTACTGCTTGTAAAGTAGCCTGTTGCTTATCTGCACAAGCATTGCAGTTCTTTATTCAAGTTAACTGAAAATACGAAGCATAATTCTGTATCATTTTTGCTATTAAAAATATAATTTACCAAGCTGGAATTAAAACTGATGACATGAATTCAGATGAAATATTAACCTTTTACCTTCCTGGAATGCAGTTCAGTTTTAAGTTATCACATTCTTAAGGCTCTAGCTAGCTATACTACTCTTGCCATACTAAACAACAGCAGGAAAACTGTTAAAAACAATTGTTGAATATAAAAAAGTTTAACTTATGTATCTGTGAGGTGCAATTGAGATTTCAAATACTGTTCAACAAGGTAAGGAGACAACACATCACTGTGCGTACAGTCATGTAAATGAAGATAACAGCTTTTTGGATTTTTTTGTTATTATTAAGAGTGGCTGGATCTGCTTTCTTAGTACATGAATTCTGTGCATACAGTTCCAGAACTGCAGTGCATATTTACAGGTTTTTATTCTTATTTTTGAGTGGGAAGTCTACAAAAAAAATAGGAGATAATGGTTCTGTATTTTGGAAGAGCTTCTTAGACAATTTTAACTTGTCCGTATGTGAGATTACTCTAGAAGCCTAGACCATTTTCACTCACCTTTCAGGTTAAGAAGGGTGTCACCGTATGCCATCATCACCTGGAGGCAGGGCTACCAAATTTCTCTTGAGTTTCCAAGAGGAAATAACCCAAGCTGCTGGGTGAGCAAGCAATAGGAAAGGAAAATACTTTGTGAAACCCAATGTTTAATAAATAAATAAATAAAAGCATTAGCTGTTAAAAGCAAGAAACGTTGCTGCTAAATAGGAAACCAAACCTTGAATCTAGTGCATGTCATCAAGACAGTTTTTTTACAACTCTAAAAATTAAAAAAATTGTTTTGCTTCTCTGGCCATTGCAAATTTGGTGACATGAGTCAGGGCAAAGACAATGTGTATATTAGAGCCACAGCATAAACACAGTTTTGTTTATTTTTAAATGAATACCATTAGGAACTTTTTTCCTTCCTCTGTACATCTCCTACCTGCCTGATTGCCCTGAAGATTTTGCTTGACCAGGCAGATCTTCACTAACTGGAGATATTATGTCAAATTGTATAGGAGTGTCAGGGGCAACAAGTGAATCCAAGGATAGTGCTGATAAAGCTGGTGACTCAGATCCCAGCGACCCTGTGCTGCTAGTACGAACTGCAGGCGGACGAGATTGTCTAAAACAAAACAGAAAATCAAAATCAAATTATCTTTGTTTCAGGTTAGTCAATAATAAATTGAAACACATGGGAAACCAATATTCCAAAACTTGGATGTAAAACAAAACAAAAACTAAAAACCTGAAGATCAAGAAATATTAAACAAAAATGAAGTCTATGTTGCTGGTCAAATTTAAGTTAGTGAAAGTTAGCACTGATTGCATTGGACTGTATTATATTTCAAATGTGGTTATAAGTTAATGCAATTCCAAGGTCTGCTTCCAGGATCTAAACACTTTAAAAAAAAATCTCATTATGGATTCATACAACAAATCAGACATACGATGCAACCAACAAAACTGTCTAGTCATCTGGAAATTGGTATTACTTGTAACAATGGATGCTAAACACTTCTATAAATATGAGTACCAGAAATTTCCCTCTAGCCTATCAAAGATGTAGTTCTAACCATAGAAAGATTTTGGGGGGTTTGTTGTTTTTTTCCTGGGAATTTATCAAGGATTCTCTTTATATGTGCAACTTACACAGCTGGACGCATGCTCTCATGCCTCTGCTGGAAGGAAGGAGATGGAGTAACAGCCTCCAGAGCTGATTGGTTTAGACGTGCAGCAATTTCCTGCAGTAGAGACATGGGGAAAAAAGTAACTGAAAGTATTTCCCTTAAAACTAAGCTTTACTACTTTAATTATATTTTGACAGAAGTTATAAATTCAACCATTTTGAGAATCTTATATTCCTGAACTTTCACTAACAGTTGTATTTTCTTCCATCTTGCAACTCATTTCCTAAAATTCATTTGCAAAATTTAAATGAATGCACTTGCTTTGTAATAGTGCAAATGCTAACAAAAGCCAGCAACAAAATCCCAATGGTAAGTCTGATAAAATAAGCAAATGCAGCTAGAAAGAAAAAGAAAGATCAGTCAGTTCCCTGTAGCAGCAATTAAATGTACCCCTCCAACTATCTGTCATATTAATTTGTATCACATACAGAATACATATACACGATCTTGAAGATGTCAAAAAACTATACCAAATATAAGGGTAATTTAATTTAATACCTTCTGTATTAGCAAGATGAAGATTATGGACTGCATGCTTTCATACCATGAAAAATTTATCAGACATGTGGGAAGTACTCAGCTCAGTTATGTGCTATCCAATTAGATCCAGTTGGCTTCTTTATAATTATGTGCATATCTGCATCCTAGCATAATACTGATACTATACATTTTAGTGAAGTTACCTCAGGGTTTTCACTTAGATATATCTGTTTAGATATGTTGTTTATGGTGCATATCCACTGAAAAAGAAAGTGGGGAAAATGGGAAAAAATTAGTATTTCATAGATTTTAACAAACTTGATTAAATACCTGCATTGGCTAGTTTCAGCACTCTTTCCATTTATTTTGTAAGTTCAGGCAGCCAAACCAGTATTCGGCACACCTAGCTTGTCAGTGACTTCACTACTATCTGCATGCTGCACCTTGCAATATCAGATTTTACTGGAAAAAAAATAGTCACGCTAAAGTTCAAAATTAAAGCGAGTTTTCATCACAACTCTAAAGAATTCAATAAAAACATCATAGGATTCTCCTTACTCCTTTGTTCCATCACTGCTGATGACACTGTTTTCTCAAAACAAGATTCCATCTGTGTTTTGGGCAATTTGGCCATTTCCTTCATCTGTTGCAATCTGTTTTCTTCCAGCGCGATGGAAAATGACCTGCTCCTTTCTCCTGATTTTCAGTTTTTCCCTGAAGAACACCACTAACTGAACTACATGCACAGCACCAGTGCTGCTCCACTAAAGCTTGTGGTTAGGGTTGTCACCTGAGCTATCTAAAAAGCAGGAATTCGTCAAGACTCCATTACTGGTAGCTATTTTGCTTGGTGTTTTAAATTTTATCTTCTTTTTCTCTCTTCAATAGTACTGAAAAACGCTTGCTAGCAATCCTAACTACACCTTTTTCTCTAGGATTTAAACACAGTAGCATTTTGTCTGGCTTTCTAAAACTTGCCATTATGGACAGAATGAGTTCTTTAGTCCTTTACTACCTAAAGAAAATAAAATGAGCATTCCAACTACTGTTACAAATGTATTCCTTCTGCACAACAGAAAATCAATTGTGACCATGCTATGAGCTTACCTCTTCATAATCTTTTTTACTCTCTGCCTGTAAGATTGAAGACCTGGAAGAAGATAATGGAAAAGACAGTTACGTCTATTGAAAATGTCTCACATAAATTCAGATAAGAAAGTCCATTTTCCTGCCTACACAATGCACAACAAATTATGAAAGGCTGAAGCATCAGTGTGCAGAGTGCAGTCAACATTTAACTGGGGGATGGGGGAAAGTCTATTTTTTGTTTCAGTTAAAAGTAAAAAAGGAACAAAATTCTAATTGTGCCCATGTAATCCTTCAGCACTCACAAAATGCAGTAATACCCAACTGTAAATTGCTAATGGCAATTTTATTCTAAATGCCACTCTGCTACATTAGAGAGCTTACAAACAAAATCCAGACAACATGAAAACGACATCCTGGATTTCACTTGTGAGTCTATCCAGCTATAATCTGGCCGAAGTACACTATCTCTTTTCTTAATTAATGGGTTGAAGTATTACTTACAGGTAACAGTAATACAAGAATACTTACTTTTTTCCATCAAAAGATGTTATCTGAAAGCAGTATCGTCTGTCTTCACAGTCCACAGCCATTACAGAACAATTGTCTATATCCATGACAAGCCCACCAGCGACGTCACCTCTTGCCTGACTCATCAAGTTTCCACCTTGAGTGAAGTAAAACTGCCTCTCCCAGCTGGAGGATACCAGCCCTGTCTTACTGAAAGATAAAGAGATTCTCAGTGAGTAGTTTTTGAATTCTATGGAGCTGGAAATCACTTGAAACAAACCACCTGGACACTTCAGGACACTTTCTCTCCAGTGCAAGGTTTTAAGTTAGCTTTTTTGTCTAAATGTGTTTCTTTCCACTCACACTAAACCTATTGCTGGGCAAGGACTACATAAAATATTAATAACCGTTTTCTTCAATTATGTGAAACAATTCAGAATAAAAAGGCATAAGTATTTCAGTTTTCCTGATCAGCTTTTACAGTATTGCTTTATGCAATATGATTTGAGCCATTTGCATTATCAGTATAACTGATAAGACCTCTGAACTCCAGACTTACATTGTTAAGAGTAACATTTTAAGAACTTTGTATTAAAAATTAATTAGTCTCACATGAAACCTCAATTTTCCCAGTATTTTGTACCATTCAAAAAGGTTTCAAAATCTTTGCTTAGAGCACATTAGCATCTTATATTTTATTTGCTTGGGGTTTTTTCCCCAGAATAACACAAGACTAATATGAAGCCAAAAATCAGCAGCACTTGCAATTTAGCCTCCCTTTTTCATCACATAGTCTTCAGTGTTCACTGATGCAGTTGTGCTGTACTACAGAAATTCGTGCCTGATTCAGAGAGAATGTTACTCTAACTTGTTGGAGCTTATTATATAAATTACCAAAAAAAAAACCCCAAACCACTCAAAAACCCTGAGTGTTGCAACGTATTTTTAATAACTACAAAAAACAGCTGCTAGACGCTGAGAGTATCAGCTCCCTCCAGTGGACAAAAGTATCTCACGAAATTAAGTCCACTCACAAGTGCATTTTAGTTAACAGAGAATGTTTAATGTATCTCAAGTTAGTCCTCTTCTTTATTAACCTGAAACCAAAAGTTTGTAGATAATTATAGAACAATCCTGGTAGTTGCAACCTTGCTGTTTTCCAATTTAATTTTTTATGTGAGAATTCCAGCAAAATTAGACTAAAATCAAGGTAACTTTGCACTATGCCAGTGTAACCATGACATTAACACTAATTAAAGGAAGGAGTCCAAAGAAACAGAATTGCTCCTATGTGACTTACTCAACTAATTTTCTAAAATCAGCATCAGTAACTTTAAAAAATTGCATCCTTCTCTAGCTTTCCTTTCCTATTTTAAATTCTTGAGTTTCTAAGTAACAAGTTACTCTTACTTTCTCGTGTTGAGATAGCCAGCTTTCCGTGTAAGGTTTCTGTGAACAGGAAATTTCGTAGGATCAGGATCAGGTAAATACAGCGGATCACTAGCTACTTCCAAGTCCTCTATAGTTTGTTGCATGTTTTCTACTTCACATTCCATTTCCCTGCGAACACTAAGGTAAAGAAAGTGTTATTAACAAGGGTAATTTATTAGTAAGTAGGAAAAGAAAAAATTAATTCCAAATTCAGTAAAAACAACTTACTTCTGTACACTTGTACCAATATTGGTCAAAAACTCTTCCAACTGCTCGGTAAGATTTTCTGAACCCATTTTAAAAAAACTTATCTTTAAAAAAAAAGAGGGAGGAAAAGAGAGACTTCAGTCATTCATAAAACCACATTAATAAATAGCAGATGAAATCATAGGAGGTTCAAGTTTCTCAGAGAGATGCACATTCATCCTCATTCCCTCCTTCTCAATAAATAGGGCAGAATGTATGGTTTTGGCTGCAAATGAAAGCTGATGCTGATATTGAAATGTGATTTCACTAAGTCAAGAAGGTAAGATGTGCAGAGTCACCTGGAGGGAATACAGAACTACCCCTAAAGCACCTCAGGAAGCAAATGAGGTTTGATCTTTTAGTGATCCCAAGGTAAACAGTAAGCAGGAGTTAATTTCTACTCAGGACACTCTAGCAGTGACAGATCATGGAAAGTTTGGCTTTTTTTCAATTTTTACAAAACCATACTCATGACATACTTCTTGAAATACAAATTACGTCTCCCCAAAGAACTTTTCACTTGTATTCTCTATTGCTCACATCCTCAGATAAACCAATCATGAACTCATTTATATTCAACTTAGACAAGGTAGGTGATTTTTAGTATTGTAGTTCTTCTAAACCCTTAATTGGAAACATTAGTGATGTGACTGATAATTACTGTATTTCAGAATAGCTGCCACTAGAAAGAGTTCTAACTGTCTCCACTTGACTTTCCAGGAAGGTACACTTCCACATGAAAGCTTTGATCAACTATTCCCATTAGCAATCAAGTGGAAAAAAATATCCACCAATGAAAATGTAGGCAGTTAATTCAATTGAGCCTTTTAGGCTCTGAGGTAGAATTAAACCTTTCTGTTTGTCAGCCAGATTTTGCTAAAAGATACTCCAATAGGAGTGAGGGTATATCATAACAGGATTCATATTCTGAGTACAAATTACTAGTGCTAGCTAGTGACAGCATTCACAGCAGCAGCTATGATTGTTACAGTGATCACTTTTTCTCCATTTGCTTCTTAGGATTGCAAAAGAGGTGTGGCAATAGATTTCAGTACATCAACCTTCAGTAAGTGCTTTTACATCTTCTTTCAGAAATTACCTGAGCTTGCATGTATCCTAGCAAGGGTTCTAGCATTGCAATTTTCTTTTTGTACTGAAGAGTATTTAATGCACAGAAATAATGCATCATAGTCTGATGCTGCTTTTTCCTTGAAGTGTATACATCTTCTATAACCTCAGCCTTGACCTGAAGAGACAGAGAGAAGGGAAAGAAAGCAATGTTTGAGACTTGGTATTCATCACATGCCTTCTAGAAGAGCTTTGTAGCCACCACAGGGATAAAAGGATAAAAAAAACCCACAGTAATGTTCTACCCTCTGTCATTAGCACTTGCATGTTTCCCTTACAATTCTATTTCTCTAATTTGTACTTAAGAGATGCATGAAAAACAGATCCAACATTCTTTTCTCTGTGGACAGTGTGGTTATTTTGTTACAAATGTCAAACTGAATATACTATCACAATCTTAAGCATAAACCATTATAATGTCACAAGACAAGGCAACTTACATTTCTGTTCTGAAGCCAGCTGTGTAGACTGATAAAACTTAAAACTATCAAACTGCAGATGGAATCTGCTATACAATTTTTTCTATCATAAATATACATATATACAAAATGAAAAATATTTCTTATATCCTTTAAGAATATTTATATTAAACATTTTGTTTTACAAACCTTTTCATTTTCCCTTCTTTTTGACAACCGACTGTATCTGGTAATGGCAGCATCATGGTCTAAGCAATCAAGAGAGAATGTATTGTATTTATTATACATTTATTACTTACAAAATAGAATAGAAAACCTTTTCTATCACTGCATTGCACAGACAGCTGAATGCAAAGTTCTGTAACATTAAAATTTCTCAGAATTGTTCTTGCTTACAGTTACTTCATTGCCACAAATACTTGGGCTGACGAAAAATTCTAACTGGATGCAAATATGGCCACACAATAAAAAATTTCCCTAAACATGTATTGTTCTTTAATCACAACAATTTTATAGAAGCAGAGACAACCTTCTATTATGAAACCCTGTGTCTAATCTTAGTTTGCTTCTAAAGCCTGAAACAATTTGTATTAAGAGAAGCAGAATCCTTCCTCGATATAGGTCTACAAGCTAGCTAAAATATGTAACTTACCACAATAGGGAAGAGTACTATCAGAGTAACTTGAGATTAACAAACAAATTTTACCTCTCTCAGAATTACTTTTTCAGTAATTTTGGTAGCACAGCTATATATTATTTAATAATTACATTTACAACTGAGGTATTCTAAGAAACACTGACACTACCAATTTTACATAACACTTTCGTACACAAAGCAAGGATTTACAAGTGAACCATGAACAGCTGGGTGCCTAGGTACACATTAATCACTGACTTTAAGCCTTGCAAACACCTTCACTAGTTTTCTGACTAAGTAATCTACAATACTATTGTCTTGTAACATCTATAGCATCAAGTATTTTACACTTACCATTGCTTGCAATCTGGAAAACTTCTTTTAGGGTTAATATCTCTACAAAGCAACATATTGCAATTTAAGGAAATTGCTATTAACATAACATTTATAAATTAAGGTTCTCTTGTAGTGCTTCACTACTGAACAGTTGTCATTTAGATACTGTACAAGGCTGAGTTAGCAGCACAGCCACTATGTGGCCAAGAAAGTCTGCTCCTACTCTGGGCTTGAGTATCATTTCTATGGCTGTTTGGCTTACCAAAAAGATACTGTACTGTAGAAGATAAGGAGAACTTCTTTTCAAAAAACTTTGAAAGACATCATACAACTGTGTCACCTACAGCTCTGCTCCAAGTTATGGCCTAAATCAGGAAGTGGAAGCACAGGAAATGCGATGGCACAGAATCATAGAATTATTAGGGATCGGAAGGGACCTCAAAAGATCATCTAGTTTAATCCCCTGCCACAGCAGGATCACCTAGACCAAATTGCACATGATTAAAGGAAAGTCCCATATTGTGATTCCTCCTACCTAACATGGGTTATGCTCTAGATTATTTAGCCTTACTGTGTAAGGAAACAGAAAACAGTAAAATGCTTAGCATTTGTTCTGCATTTGTGTTTTGCTGTCATATGGCAAGATAAACAACCAGTGAGCTATGTTCAACCTCATGGTAAAAAAAAGACTTTTCTAATACCTACAGCAGTTTCCTAATATCTACATCTACATCTAAGGTCTCCTAATGTCTACAACTGCCAAGTTTTACATCTTGAATAGAAGTGCTTTCTAATACAAGTAATATTTCTGTTGAAATAGGAACAGTATTAAGTTCTTTGACTGCAATGTTCCAATGAATAGAAATAAGCTTATTATTTTTCTTTTAACTAATGAGATTAATATTTTTGAGAGCCAAAAAATACGTGGCACGTTTGTTGTTCAACAAAACAGAATCTCTGGAGATTAAATATGACACTTTTGTTATGCTGCTGTTGATAAAAACTATTTGTTCAAACACTACCTTTTAGGTCCCTTTCTTTAAATTGGGTAATAGGAAACATCATTGCATCTGCAAGTTGAGTTGAAAGTACTGCATGACAAGAGCTGAGCTGTGTAAGACAAGAAAAGAAAGCAGATTTTAGGAAATTGTTGCTGAGACTACATAAAATCAAGATAGGTTGACATCAATTTCACTCAAAGAGGACACACATAACTCAAGCATAATTTTGCACACTCATAGTTTTGTAGTTAATCTTTTCTATGTTACTGGCCTTGTCATTTCAGTGGAAACCTGCAGTGCTGGGTTAACATCCAGGCTTGATAATCTTAAAGGTCTCTTTCAACCAAATCAATTCCGGGGATTCTGTGATAGCTTTCTAGAGTAATCTTTAAAGTTTAGTATTTGTCCCTACTTCTCTAGCTTTATTCCAAGTTACTGGATCATTTCAGAAGATGACCTTCTGATGACTAGTCAGTTTATTTCTCTAGTTTCCTTCCAACTACATCACAGCCCATCTTTCGCAGGTCACAGAGGTAGAGTATGTGCTTCCTCACAACACACTGCATATGCAGTGCTAAAAGTGATGAGAGGAATGACAGAAATAATCCTGATTCAGTCCTCAGTGGTGATAAGTTGTCTTCTATAAGAATCTGTAATACAGAGTTCTATACAGATGGTTCCTTTGCCAGACAGGTATCTGAAATCAGGCAACATATATACCCTTTTTAAAAAATAGTTTGTAATTATTTTTTGGCTTTATCTACGGTAAGCTAAACTACAATTGCTTCTTAAAACTATATCCTCATTTTGCTGAATTGATTTTAGTCCTCAGGTTATACAACTTCAAATATATTCTGCAATATACACTGAAGTGTTTCTTTTGTTACAAATGAAAGACAGGTTCTGTACCGCCTATCCTACAAAAGTCTGGAATAATTAAGCCAGTTAACGTATAGATGACAACATGATGGCATCAGCAAAGTAAGTGAAACATATACAAGTACTTGCCTCATCTATCACCTTTGCAAACTGCTGTAGAGTGGAAGTCATAACTTCATCATCTCCTCCTAGTGGAAAACGCTGAAACAAAACAAAAGGAGGCTTCTTGACAGCATTTTCTGCCATTCAGAAAATGGTATTAATCATGTCCATTAATGTATCAGTTATTGTATTCAGGAAATAGGCTTGACTTCAATTAATATTTTATCAAGCTCTTTCAGCTATTTTTAAATTATCAAAAATTACACAGGATCTAAAATACCTTAAATTTCTAGCTCCTATATTATGCAATTATGTGCATTTTATTAACCATACAAAAAAGTTAACATCTATAATGCCCTGATGAAGGCAAAACTGAAAATCAGAAAGAAATAGTCCATTTAAAAAATCATTTGTATATCTTTAAACTAATGTCCTGAAGGAGAAATAAACAGTCCAAAGGAGATGACAAATCAGAAAATAAGTTGAAAGGTCCAATATTATAATTTCATTCTTTTAATTCACAGAAGCTATAAAAAAATCACTTGGAAATATTTTTTTTAGACAACCTTCTTTACTAAAAATTTTGAGCACTTCCTTCCAGCTTGTTAGGTCCCATCTTCCTTCTTTTCAAGGAATGAAGTAAACCAATTGAAGTAAAGACAGTTGGTGGCTATTTTGATGTCATTAACTGCTAGCAAATAGAAATACCTTATCCTAATTGATTTTTCTAAGCTGAACCACTTATTTTCATTTTGCAAACGCTGTATTTTTTGCTAGAAAACAGCAGAAACAGTGCAATTAATCGAATAGCTGTATCACTCAAGTAAATTTGGTATTGTAGCAACAATGTTAGAACAATTTAGATGACAGTACTACAGCTACTTCTAAATGAAATAATTTAATCCCTGCTGTAATTCAGAGTGTGCACAGACATCTCAGGCAGTGTTTCCAGTCTGTCATTAGGAATGTAAGATTTCTGGGGGTTTTGTTGGTTGTTTAAAGACAATCTACATCTCTCTGTTTCTCCAACTCTGTCTGGAGCTGTAGCTACAAATAATCACGCAAGCAAAACCATGATCCTAAAGTAAAATATTTTAGAAATTGCTAATATTCACCATGGTAAGGATGAGGAACATCATTCTAGTTTAGGTGGAAGAATTAATACAACAGTACGTAGTTTGTACTACGTGCAAACCATCATCAACAGCAGGTCATATTATCTGGACCAAATCTAAATTCTACACTATGCCCTAGGAGATGAAGACTGCAAAAGAACATAGTCCTAGCCACACAAAGAAAACAATAACCTACATAGTACCTGTTTCTCATATTCCTTGAGAAGCTTTGAAGTCAGGTGAGTTGCTGCACTTAATTCATTCTGATTAAGGAAAAAAAAAGACAACCTTGTTACTTTTTGATTTATATAATATTTAAAAAAAACAGGTATTTGAAGAAATTATTACCTGGCATCTGCCCTTTTATTTCTCTAACGCTACTAAGAGTTGTGCTCTCAGTGTCTGTCGGTGTCAGTAATCACCAAGTTCACAGGCTGTACTACGTAAATCTATTTCTACAGTTTTCAAGTTACACAGTGCATGTTTGTATTATATCAAATTACCTGCCCTAGTTACTGAGAATTATGAGTCTGTTATCTGTAAAGGAAAGAAAAGATTATGACGAACCTCATGACTACCCAGTTACAAACTGCTCTGTACTTACACAAAGGACAAAATTAGCACTCCTATCATGAAACAACTCCTTTCATGATGCAGTTAAAGGAGAAACCAAATAAATTAAAAACTAGATGGAAAAGCATCAAGTAAAACTACATAGCAGCAAACATACAATAAATACACTTCAAATAAAAACAACAGTAAAAGAAAAATATGAAAAACAAGAGTAGCAGATCAGTAAAATCAGCAATCATTCAAGTATATACAAACTAGAAATCAGCTATAAACTCAATTGTTCATAAAACCACACAAAATAGATTCTGCCTTTGGCATTACTTATACATGATGAGTGAAACATTAACATATTGTGGGTAAAAAAACTCCATTTAGTGTGTACTATTAAGAAGTATTTTAGGAACACTTGGGAAATGCAACAAACTACTAGAAGACCATAAAATATTTTTGTCATAAGAAATTCTGTTAACAAGTTCACAGCATTTTAGTCTTAACCACTCATTTAATTCTTATTTTACTGCACTTCCACATTTGAAGAATGTGGAAATTAAAAATATGTATTTCCTGTAACAATAAAAATCAAGATACATTAATTGTCATTCAAAAATGTCCAAACCTTTAAAATCAATTCTGTTGTTTCATTAACACTACCTGTGCATCATATATTCTGTGCATGGCTTGAAATAACTGGTTGATGTAATTCGAAATTGCAGCAGCATCTTCTTCAAACACTCCCAGTAAAGACCGTGTCTGTGAAAATGAAACAGCCAACACACCAACACATCAAGTTAGCAAAGTAATATTCAAATGTAACAGCATAAGTTGAACAGTATTGTTTCACATTCAATTACTGCAAATTTTATAGATCCCCCAATAGCATGAGGAAATACAACTGTTGCATGCCAGAGAACCTTAAAGACATCCAAGCTCTGCCACAGTCTTACTCTCAGCCTCTCTAGCTTAATACAAGCTTTCAGAAGGAAAGGTTCAAGGGAGGCATGCACTACTGTCCCATAGTGGACATCTCTTGGGAAAAGGGTAAAGATGACTGTTATAAAATAGCATGCCAGGTATACGTATTTCTTCCACAGTGAAACCAAAACAGGCTGTGGCTGATACTGTCCACCCTGTACCAGGGCAGTCACTGTTTGTACTACAATTGCACTATAATTCACGTGTGCAGTATCAGTCAATTCTGTGATCAAAAGGCTGAGGAACTAAAAGTCAAAACAAAACAGTACAACCTGTATCTTGTTGTTCTTACGCCATGTTTCTCACCCTCACGACTCCATGGTGAAAGCGAGTAAAAGGACCTGTTTGTCCTTACTCCAGTTTGTCAGTCTATTCAATAGACGCTCTGGCTCGTGTCATCCACAAACTTGATGACTGCATCGTAGTGCACTACCAGCACCACTGATGAAGATGCTTAACAGTATCCACCTCAAAATCAACCTCTCTATCACTGTCCACCTATTACACTTCAAAACACTGACTACCACTCTCTTCAAAGCCAACTATCCAGCAAGTTTCATCACCCAGGTAACAGTCCATCTCTCTCCATTTTGGACAGAAAAACATTACCAGAGATTGTGTCAGAATCTTTGATTAAGTCAAGGTAAATGAGATTCAGTACTCTTCCCTAGGATGGAATGTTTGATTCTGGATGAGAAGGCAAGCAGGTTCCTCTGGTGTTTTTTGCCCTTAAGCTTTAACCAGATGACTCAGTGTCCTTGAATCCTTCTTGCACGTGGAAGTAACATTACTCTTTACCATGAGGATACCAAGACAAAAACCCAAAAGAGGGAAAACCAGAGTATGCGCTTCTAACTCCACACAAGCTACATCTGTATTTCCTAATCTAAAATACTGGCTGGGATGCCTGGCTGTAGAAACAGAAATAGTGCTTGCAAGACTTACAAAATAAACCCTCTAACTCTAGGAATGTTTTAGACACAGGATTGTGCTTTGGTTTTAAGTTTACACAAAACTAACATCCAGACAAAAAACAGAGAGAAACCTAAGTTACATACCTGATTTTTTTCCCCAAAATTATTGTTAAACACTGGAAATGGGACATGATTTTTTTTCATCTTCCCTAGGCTAAGTAACTGTAGTTTCCTTAAAGAGGAAGGAAAGGAATTTACAGGAGCCTGTAAAAGAATGACTACCACTCTCTTCAAAGCCGACGCTGACACAACTAGTTTGGACATCAGCAAAACCTTTCTGATCAGATTACCAGAAAGTACCAGGTATGAATTCAGAGGAGGAAAGTTTACTAATAAAATTTCAAAGATTTGTCTTGATAGGACTTAGACTTCCCTTGAAACCCAGAGACCTTTTTTCAGCCAAGTTTCTGCCTATGAGATACTGCCTATGAGATACTTAAATACAAAATATAACCAAACAGCATCATCATCACAATAAATCACTGTATTGGTCATTCTAGTTTATAAAACAAGTGAAAAAGAGGAGTAAAAGAGAGAGATGGAGCACAACTCAAATGTTAGCCAGTTGAGGCAAATTCTTGTGTCATCCTAATAGCTGCAACTCTCCCATTAGAGGAGACACAAAAGAATGCAAAAGATTACATAGTACCATAGCCACTGACTTACATACTCATTATCTTTGTGCTTGAACATACATCAACTTACGAACTTTAACCTGTAATTTTAAAAGAATATCATTTAAGATTTCTGAATTATTCTTAGTCCTTAAAATCAAACCCTCTTGAATAAGAGTATTTCTATATTTCATTGTAAAAGTATCAGTTATTGATGACCTCAAACTGGCATTGTGTGATACTTACAAGAAAATAACCTGAAATTGTACACAAGTTATAGCAGGACATTACCTAGATAAATATTTGAGAAACTGTTTCCTCATGTTTCTAATAAAACTTTGCATCATTTTACATGTCCTTTAAGATGATTCCAACCCATGTAGGTACACTAAACACTTATCAGTGATATGCTGAAAAAAACCCCACTTGGGAGTTCCAAGTCAGGGAACAGTTACACGTTCTGTCATCATATGCACAGTACTGTAAGTGACAGGAGAGAGCCTGTACCATCAAATCTCTCAACTATTTTACCGTGCAATGCTTTGCAAATGCAAGTAAGTCTGAGCACTCTCCATATGTATATGAGTAGGTAGTAATTGTCCTAAATTAATATTTAAATTGCACTGCTTTGCATACCAGAAGACAATGTAAATGTAGCATTTGGTTTCCATCCTAAAACACAGTGGTTAGATTTCCATCCTGCAACAAGGGGAAAAGAATGGGTTTCCCATTGTGGAAAATCCTTTCCTTCCCTCAGATGCACAGTAAGCTTGCTATAATCTTCGTATGCCTAAACTTAGTGTCTAAAACATGTCTAAGGATGCAAAAGCCCAGTCCATAATTCATCCCTAAACAACCACCTAAGTTGATGATTATTTTCAGTATCAGAGCATGAATATATCATTCAGAAAGTCACAGCAATTCCTAAAGAAAACAAGGTTTCTTCTTCAATCAATGCTTGTTGCTATTTTCACTGCACTGACTTCAAAGAAACGGCAATGAACTAAAGTAACAGAAGACTACAAAGTCCTTATATTCTTCTAAGAGGTGGGCAGCCACAATTCACCTGAAATACTAACTTGACAGAAAATGTAAACTTTTGTAAAAGAATATTGGCAAATAAGTCACTGGGCTCAGTTAGGTCTTGCAACTCTTCTATCACAAATAACCTTCAATAGAAAGGTCTAGAATGTACAGTTCAGTTCCCCTAATTAACTTCTTTGCACGTGCAAAATGTGACTTCACATTTCCTACATAATATTAACAGTTCCGAGATGTTTTTCTTTAATCACTATTTTTGCAATGATTTCAAAACTTTTTCATCTTTTTGAGAGCACATCAAGGCTTGGTCTTTGGACCAGAGCCAACACTACAGGTTAGACCACATGTAAGATCTTGCAACTGAGCTATATCGTCACTCTCCCTCAAAAAGCAATGATACACTTTTTCAGACCACATGTAAGATCTTGCAACTGAGCTATATCGTCACTCTCCCTCAAAAAGCAATGATACACTTTCTGCGTAGCTGCCTTCTGTTGCCTTGCCTAGGCTGCCCTCCACTAGATGTATGGTTGCTGAAGTGGTTCTCATTTTAGAGGTTAAAATTCCCTAAGAAGCTAGTGAAAGCTTCTTCGGGCTGAGGAATGAATATTGCCAATGCTTATCCTATTACAATACCTTGCTCGTTTACATAAACGGTGCACCAACAAGGATCTCAATTTAAAAAGCCTCACTGAAAAATATATTGCAAACTTTTTTTTGCGTCTGTGAAGGGAAGTACAAAGCACTGGCTGGTTCTGCCTCCTTCAAGAGAAATCAGTGCAGCTGAATAAAGCAGTTTCTGCTCAACAGGAGGGTGAAAGAAATGTCAACCGATACACAGCATCGCTGACAAACGTCAGGCAGCAGAAATGGGAGTGAAGGAAGTGGAGCAATTACAGGCCTCTCAGCACCAGGCATTTCCCAACAACTCACAGCATTAACAACTACCACGATAACCCCATCCAGTAGCTCTTTTGCATAGGTGTCTACTACAACATAATGCGGTTTTAGTAAAAGACTAAGATAAGAGCAAAAGACTAAAAGGTAAAAGAAATTGTTTGTCAACACGAGGTCTCCAGAACAACTCGGGACTAGGGATGCCAGCTGGGGAACCCGGGAGGCAGTGCGGGCTGCCCCCTAACAGCCAACGCTGGAGTTCTGCACCTCTAGAGAATCGAATGAGCCCGCAGAGAGCGCGACGGAGAAGCGATTGCCTGGGAAGGCGCCGCGCTGGGGGCACGGCTCCATCTGACAGCCCGAGAGACTAGATGCCGCCAGAAATCCAGCACGGCTGGAGCGGGGGGGAGTCGGAGGGCGTCTGCCTTGCACGCAGCTCTCTGCCCCACACCCAGGGTGAGTGTGTCCGTCCGTGTGCGCCCCCCGCCCCACTTCTTCGCGGCCGCGCCGGTGCTCTTCAGCCTGTGTCCGAGTTGCAGCGGTAGGCCCGGGGCCAACAGGCCGGGCCCGATCTCGCCGCCACGCACCGCACCGCACTGGGCCGCGTGTCATCTGTCTCACCTGGGGACTGTCCTCCAGCGTCTCCTCGATGGGCAGCTTGTCGATGCCGGGCATGACGATCGCCTTTCCGCCCGTGCCCCACTGCACCTCCTGCAACCGCAGCACCCGTGGCCCCGCCCCTCCTACCCTACCACAACAGAGCGCCCCGCTCCGCCGGATGTCCCGCCCCCTCGGTCTTTCCATTGGCTCTAACACCCAGCTGCGCTGCCAGTTACTGCTCAGCTGGGCCGTCTGTCCGCCGGTGCGCGCGCGCGCGAGGCTGTTATGGCTGGGTGGAACCTCGCGCCTTGGCGGGGGCGGGACGGAGGCGGCCTTTGCGCTTTCCGAGTCTTGCGACAGCTGATGATTTCGCCGCTGTTACCGTGAGGCGCCTTGGGGGACTTGCAGCGGCTACTTCCTCACTCGGGAGATGAGCAGGGAGCAGAGACACACAGAGCTGTTCCCACGCTGGGGCAGTGCCCAGAGGAGTCCCGCACAAGTCATGGCTACCGAGCGGAGTTGCTGCGGAAAAGCAAACAACTTTTTTTTTCACTCCTTTTTACGTTGGCTGCTTCGCGCTCGATGTCGGAGGTCACAGTGTCCTTGTTTGCCCTTGTTCTGGGTACTCCTGTCGATGAACAGAAGCACAGTTACCTCATGGTGGAACTTGTGCAGGTGTGCCCCAGTTGTGGCAGAACCGTGTTTTGTGTGCTTGTGGGTTTACCTGGACCATCTTTTTGGAGAAGTCTTCTTTTAGCCTGTCATGGCCTGCTCCACTGATCCCTAGAACTGTTACCCTGCCACATATGTACATACATAACTACTCGTTAGTTTCAGCTGAGGATCTACTGTTGTCACTTAGGTATTAAACAAAAACAGTACGGCTCGTGATTTCTCCCCTCTGAAGCAATGGCAGATTTGGTTCTAATGTGCTCATATATTCTTAGCTTGCAAAATCTGGGTTGGGTGCTGTAGGTTTGTGACTATTTTAAACTGAAAAGTACTGTGAGAGCTCACAGGAGTTAAACCAGATCATTGTGCGCTGTTTAAAAGGACCAGAGTGTGGTCTTCTACTGCTCTCTGTGATTTATTTGTCTTGACCAAAGTTACCGTACCTTTAATTATTCCTGCAGGTTAAGCAATTAATGCGATGAGTACGTACAACTTGCTAATCAAGATTATCTACCTAAATTTCTATTTAAAAACAGATTAAAATTTACTCTCTGGCAAACAAGACTGCATACAATTCTCAGTCTTAAAGATAACAGAAGCAAAACTGAATTGTATGGCATAGTTGAATTTGTAAATGGGTTCAGCTCTGAAACGACAGTGTTTAATTTCTGCAATTTAATAGAGGAATTTAATAGATAAATTTTTACATACATTTATTATTACGCTTAAGCAAACATTTAGAAGGTTGTTCCTTTGCTTGTTTTGGGGCCAGGTGAAGGCAAGAGAAACCACACAAAGTGTAGTACAGAGTAGCCTTACATGGTATTTTAAAGACCGAGTCTTGAATCTGTAATTACTACGTGACAGAACACTAGCATTGGTTCATGACCTATATACAGAATCATAGAATAGTTTTGGTTGAAAGAGACCTTTAGGATCCTCATTTACAAACATTCATTTGCAGCTTTCTGGTTTTTAAGACCAGTTACCTTGTGACTAAGTTTTATAGCAGTAAGAAATGTTGACTGCTTGGCCTCTAAAACACTTTTCCTTATCTTTAATACGTGCAAATGTACTTTGGTATCTCAGCTAGCACGAAGCATAAAAATGTGTCTTGTTTCTGTTGATCTTAGCATTTTAGTCTAATGATTCAGTTCGGTTTAGTACAAGAGGAGCCTTCTCTAGTCATTTCGTAGTATGCCAAGGCTTCTTCGAATTAGTAGTCTGTTTTTTGTGTGTGGAAACATTCCAAAAGATATTATAATTCCTGTTCCTGTCTTTTGGGTATGTTTTGTACAAATTTTACAAGGCATCCAGAAGTTTGAGATACAAACTTGATGTCGACAGACTAGATTCAGTAGTAATGAGGATCCCACTGAATGCTCTAATTATTGTAGTTTTATTACTACAATTTTTTCAGCACTGTAGGCTTTTTGGTAGTGTGTGATCTTTTTATTTTGTTTGGGTTTTAGAATTTGTGGGGTTGCTTGGGGCTTTTTAATTATTTTTGCAAAAATACTATGTCATCTTAAAAATGTGGGGAAGTAATGCTTGACATTATGTAAACAGGGAGAAGAGCAGCCAATGGATATTTAGAGGATTCCAGATGTGTCTCCTAATGGAGGGATCGTTTTGCCTCTGCCAGAGGGTGAAAGTAGCTGTGTGGATAAGGTAAGCTTTATTTGCATGTTACACACACCGTTCAAGGTAAATCCAAGTGCCACCCTTGGATTTACTTTGAATTTATCAGTGCTTATAATCTCCCTTGGTTAAAATAGTGTTGCAATGTCGAGGTATTCTTCCTCCCTCTTCAAAAAAAAAAATCCTTCAAAAAAAAAACTTTTGAGTGTTGAAGTCAACTTTGAATATAACTGTTGTATTATGCTATTCATGTTCAAAGCGTGTTTTAAAAGGATCTATGTTCAACAGAATATTTGACACAGTGGGTAAAGGACCTGTGGGAAAGGTGAGATGAAAAAAAGGTTTTTCAGTGTGGTAAGTGATGGAGAAATATTATTTTAATTGTTTATAGCTCTTTATAAAGCTGAAAATACCACCCAGGTTATTGTGAAAGGTGGTATGCAGCAGAGTAGAGATGGGTGAGAAGAGCAAAATGTAGCAACAATAAGCTTTGGGGTTTCAGACCAAACCTACCATGAACTCTGGGTGTGGTCTCTTCAGTTGGTATAAACAGAGACCTTAAAGGCCTCACATATCTAAAGAACAAGAGCTTCATCTAAAAGACAAACTTTTCTGTCCCAGGGCAAAAAACAGTAGTCTGAAATTTGAAAGGAAGAACAGTTTGGAGCCTCATCAACTGTCTGATGCTGTAAGAGGATTGAATTTGCATATCCAAGGAGCAGCGATTTCTCCTATTATTGATTACTTAGGATTTTCGACTAGTGTTTGTTGTGTTGCTCTAATTGCCCCTACAATGGTATTTAGCTAAAACTCTATTTGCAATTTCAGGTGGGTTGCAAGGGAAGTATTGGTGGTTCCAAATGGGCCAAACGAACAAAATACAGGTTTTGAGTGAAGGCTCAAGGTCTACTTGCACTTTCAGGGAGAATTCATAGAAATGTAATCTTTGCTGCCCGGTATTATTTGACCTAAAACTTCTAAGATTTCAGCCCTATGGAAAATATGTTTTCATCCTCATTTCTTACAGAAAAGTTTGTTAGCTGTGTATCTTGATAACTTGTTTATTTTGTAGCTTTCTTCTACAACTAAGTAAGCTCCTCTTCAAAGAAATCTAATGATGTTTAAATGCTATCCCTTCAGCCAGACTTTTCAGTACATTTATCTCTATAAATATATGTTAGTTTAGAATAGTAGAATGGTTTGGGTTGGAAGGGCTCTTCAAAGATCATCTAGTTCCACTCCCCTTTAGGACATTTTTCACTGGATGAGATTGTTCAAAGCCCCATCCAGTGTGTCCTTGGAACACTTTCAGGGATGTAAGAGAATTTTTTGTAGAACACAGGTTTCTTTAGAATGCCTTTTCTTTTCTTGTGAAATCTCAATAAACAGTTATGGGGAGATGCATTGCTGCTGCTGCAAAGATCTCTTGGACACATAGTGGGTGTTTCAGTGTCACCAAATGTCTTAGAAATTGATGAGCATTCTGTGACCTTCCAAACTGGTACTTCTTGTTTCTATGGCAGTTGCAGCCATGAACTCTGTTTAAAAACAAGAGTGTTGATAGGTTCCAGTGTCTTCATTGCTGTCTCCATGCTTAATTTAATTCAGCGTGGCTCAAAGGAATGTAATATGACTATTTTAATAACAGCACAGTTTCTTACTCATATGACCTTGCTAAACAACTGACAACTGTGCAAACCTCAGCACCAGAAGGCAGCATTTGGTGAACTGTGGACCTGTGTCCAGCCAACAAGTTACCTGGGTTTGGCCTCTTTTATGGAAATACTTTTTGAGAGCTGCCAACATTTCTGGTCATTAAAAAAAAATCTCTGAAATAATGTCTTCCCAACTGGGGGATAACAGCAGACTGTGCTGAAGAAGTTTTCTTCCACATCTTCCACAGTCTTTGAGAGCCCAAAAATAAGTTAGAATGGCTGTGTGTGGTTAGCTTTGGGAAGACAGGTACCTGTAACAATTGTCTTTCTTACCACTAGATACCCCTGTCTTTATTGCTAGTCCTTAACGAGGAGCTGGCTGATATTATTGCCCTCCCGCTATCTATTATCTTTGCCAAATCATGGCAGACAGGAGAGGTGCCTGAGGACTGGAGGAGAGCCAATGTCACTCCAGTCTTCAAGAAGGGTAAGAAAGAAGTTCCGGGAAACTATAGGCCGGTCAGCCTCACCTCCATCCCTGGAAAAATGATGGAGCGGCTCCTGCTGGAGAGCATCTCAAGGCACTTGGAAGAGAATAAGGTTATCAGGAGTAGTCAGCACGGATTTATGAAGGGGAAGTCCTGCTTGACTAACCTGATAGCATTCTATAATACAATAACTGAATGGTTAGATTCAGGAAAACCAGTGGATGTGGTCTACCTTGACCTTAGCAAGGCCTTTGACACTGTCTCCCATGGAATTTTAGTGAGTAAGCTGAGGAGGTGTGGGATGGAAGAGCAGACAGNGTCATTAAAAAAAAATCTCTGAAATAATGTCTTCCCAACTGGGGGATAACAGCAGACTGTGCTGAAGAAGTTTTCTTCCACATCTTCCACAGTCTTTGAGAGCCCAAAAATAAGTTAGAATGGCTGTGTGTGGTTAGCTTTGGGAAGACAGGTACCTGTAACAATTGTCTTTCTTACCACTAGATACCCCTGTCTTTATTGCTAGTCCTTAACGAGGATATCTATGAAGGCATTTGCCACTTCAGGAGTTGGAAGTATGTGGTGGGTGATCTGAGTCTCAGCACTGACTCAGGTTCATTTTATTCACATTCATCCAGGAGAAAGCAATGCTTTCTGAAACATGTTTATCAGTGTTTGTGTTGGGTTTTTGTTTAGACTCTTCAGAAAAACCCCAGCCTAGCAGACTGCATGTGGACACTAAAAGTTTGTATTATAATCATGAAGAAGTGTTCTTAAAGTTATTATCAATTAATTTCTGGATTCAAGAGGCTGCCTGTCAATGATCATAGTCTTTACCTCTGGGATACAGAAGTTGGTAAGTAGCTCCAGCTTCAATACCGAAGGAGCTGTGTTATTTTCTTTATGATTTAATGTATTATGTGGGAATTTAAAAAAAAAGGTGTTTTTAAACCTGGTCTTACATAGAAACTGGAGGCAGAAAACTAATCTACCAGTCACTCCCATGTGAGGTTTTGCACAGTCTCTTTAGTGACATCTGGACTGGGTGTACAGATCGAATACTGAAAATAATGACCTGTAGTTAAAGGAGTCCTTTTTTTTGGTCAAGGTCATTGATTGGCTTGTTTGGAACAGCTGTGCTGAAACATAAAAGGCTGTAAGGCCTTTGCTTAATACTGCTTACCTCTGACCTCTAATTCACCAAATACTCCAACAAGGAGTGATTTCATACGTAGATTCTTATGTTTTTTTTGTATATCTGGACTTGGTGGTTGCTGAGGCTGTGAAAGGGTGGTTGGAGTCCAGCTTGTGGTGGTCATTGCTGTTATATTGATGCCACTTGAAGATCCATTCATGTGTGATGATAGGGTCCTTGGTCAGATCACTTCCCAGGTGTCACTCTTTTTGATAATTTGGTTTGACAACAATTTCATTGAATACCACAGTGTCAGTCCAGAATTCTTCAATTCTTCAGCTAAGCATCTTGATACAAAGCCACATATGGATTGAATTTTTCTCTGCAGAATCTCCCTCAGCACAGTATTGTCAATTCCAGGCTGTTCCATTTCCTTAGCAATTCTGCTTCTGCCTATTCCTGACTTTTGTCTTTTTCTACATTTGTAAACAACAAAATATTATCTGTAAGCTATGTGAATGATTACACATAACACACTACTCTGAGAAAACAGTCAAATAAGAAAAAAGAGATGGTCAGATTTTTCTTCTGACTGTGAGGAACCCTACGCATGCACGTGCTTCTACATTATGTACTCCAAATTAAACATTTTATTTAGGAGGGGCTAACTTTGCATCTTCAAAGTAACAAGCTGTTTTCATATCTGCATGTTATAAAATAAAGCTTTGTCCAGTATGAAAAAAGGAGAAATCTCTGGAGCAAGGTTATCTATCCTGAACCAAAAGTCGGTGTTCAACATAAGTGAACTGATGTGTGAGATTCAATACAAAAATGTGATAGCCTGTACTTTCTTGGGAATGAATGAAATCATAATTCTGTTTGCAAGCTTTGAACTTCATTATAAAATCTTTGCCTCATTCCTTTCTGTGGCTCATGACTTTTGGTCATTAAGTTTTTGGTCTGTAAGATTTAAATAAGAAGAGAGGAATATTTAGCAGTCAAAGGATATTTTTAAACCAGCAAATTCTAGTGTATGGCTTCCATTGCTTAAATTGTATTTTTATGTTGTATAGAAAGATGGGAAATTTCACACTGGGTACACTTTGAAAAAGCTGTGATGAAGTTATTTCAATAAGAAAAATGGATGCATTAATTATTTAAAATAGTTGGTGTGACTGTTCCTGTTAACTAATCCAGGCACTTGGAAGGCAATTACACTGAGCTTTGACAACATTGCCAACCCACTGCACAGTGCCTTATGCCAAAAGCTATTGTTGTTGTCTTGACCACGTTCACCATTACATATGCATATGAAAAAACAGAGGCATTTTCATCGGGATTACCCTAATAGCATTAAGAGATTATTTTTTAAATTTCCTTGGAAGGAAATTCACTTAAATGAGATTACTTATTACTTGACTGGTTTCCTATCATGCTGCTGTGTTTAGGTAAGTAGAGTCCATTAGAGTATAAAGTTTTTTAAAAAACAGATTTTATACATTACTGATTTCAAATAAAAGAGAAGCATTATATTTGTGCACAGCTTCTTTTGAGAAAGTTAAGTCGATGTTCTGGTGAGGAGAGATAACACTTTTTTGTCCCTCTTGGTGGCCCCCCTAGTGTCACCATTAGTTGCTAATTACTTGCAAACAAATAAACAATTAACTCCTCGTGCCTCTTGGTGGGAGAGTTTTCATTGACATGCTAAAACTTTCTAATAAAAGATTTTAATTAATGACGTCGCAAACCCAACCCCCTTGTCAACATGGCTATAAGGAGGGCTTGTGGAGAAATGCAAGTACAGTATACCTGTGGTGCTGGCTGACAGTGAAAGGATGGCAAGTACATCGCTATATGCTGCTAATACATCAGCGCCACAGAATCTTAGGAAAGTGTCTGGGTTTGTAGAAAATAAAACCACACAGTGCTCATTTTCCATTGAAAGTATTTTGGGACTGGAGCAGAAGAAAGATGACAGTCCAGCTGTGAAAACTCACAGACCATGGATGGATGCATGCACCAATTTGGGTAAGTCAGCAGTCTGTTTTGTAACTTCTCAAGCTTTTACTCCTTTAAAAATACTTATTTTTTGATGTTTCTACTAAAAATCAGTGCACCAAGGTTCTCATTTGCTTGCTTTTCCCAGTTTTAGGTGATGACAGTAATCTCCATCTACAGATCCCTGTTGCTTGCTATGAAAATCCATTTCATGCTAACAGTAATCCAGTGCAAGAAGAAAAAGTTTTGAAATGTGAACAATACTTTTCGGTTGAAAGGCTGTCTTTCAAACGAGAGTTGAGCTGGTACAGGGGCAGAAGACCAAGAACTGCATTCACTAGAAACCAGGTAGGGTTTTTCCTCATATTGCATAAATGAGAAACAATTGGTAAAGCCTGTAACAGCTGATTAATGCAGTATGATGTACCTCTGCAGAGAGAAATGCAACTAGGAACTAGCATAAAGTAAAGTTGCTAAATTTGCAACAGTAAATTCAGCAGACTTTTGCTGATGGAATAGAACTGTGCACACTGCTCAGAAGTCTCTCGTTGAACAAACTGCACTGTTTCTTGTATTTATTTTCTGTATTACAACTGTGAAGGTAGTAATAACTATTCAACAAATGTGCTTTAATCTCCTCAGATTGATGTCTTGGAAAACGTTTTTAAAATTAACTCTTACCCTGGCATTGATATTAGAGAAGAGCTGGCCCACAAATTAGATTTAGATGAAGACAGGATACAGGTAATCTGAAGTTTTCTGTAAGTTCATCTCTGTGTACTGTCGGGTTATTTATACAAGCAGTTTTGCAGCAGTAGCAATAATTGTAATAATCTCAATTGAATACTGTACATTTATACTTATGGTATGCATTCAGTGCTTTGTGAAATGGCATCCGTTGGATTTCTTCTGGAATCTTACACTATTCCATTCTGTTGGTGAGATATTTCTCACTTTGTTTCCATGCTAACTGCTCCGTAATCTCCAGTTATATTGTGCTTTAGTATTTGCTTTCATGTTTTAGAATTATAGTTCTGCTTGTCATTGTATTTTAGAAACACTTTTGAAACAAATACTGGAATAATCTATATGAATGTCTGAGTACTTTATGAGACTGTCCGCGGGGTAGACTTGTGTTGGACAATGTTAAATTGTTTCTCTTCATCTGGCCAAGAGCAAAACCTGCTGAAAGTTTTTAATTATTCATTTCCAGGTAGCCCAGTGTAGTAAAGATTACACCCTAAAAATCAAAACTCACCTTGATGTTTATTAAGCTTTTGATCTAAGTGTTGCATTTGGGTTGACAGGAAGCTTGATGCTGTCATTAATTAAGCAGCTGAAGAAGTAACACCTTCAGACTCCTGTGTGAATTCTGGAAGCTCAGGATCTTCCAGGGTCTGATTCAGTGTTACTGACATTAATATATAGTTTTTATACTAATTACAGTGAAGCTGGTCCTGACTTACCAGTTAATCTGGAGGTGTTATTTTCTTCATCTGTGATGTAACAATTATTGCAGGTAGCTAGATGCTGTCATATGCTGATTTAAAATTTGCGTTGAACTACTGTCATTATACCAGATACTGTAAAGTTGTGTGAATGTTTTTAAGTTTCAAAACTTACTCTGCTGACAGAAATGCATTTTGACAAGCGTGCCTTTTCTGTCAATTTTAGATCTGGTTCCAGAACCGTCGCGCAAAGCTGAAAAGATCACATCGAGAATCTCAGTTTCTAATGGTGAAAAATACATTCACCTCCAGCCTCCTAAAGTAGAAAGAAGAATGGTTTGCTGTAACAGTACTACAGTAGAACACCAAGAGTGATTGGAATTTTGTAGTTTGTATTAAGTAATCTTGGTAAATTAATGATTTTACCCCCAGATTTGAAACTTTATAATAATTTTCATTCAAATAAACTGTAAATATTTGAAGCATGGTTATAATCCACTTTTGGTGGGAAAAGTGAGCTTTCCCTGTATTTCTTCATAAGTGCTTTCAGAAAGGTTTAGCTATTTTCACAGTTAAAAAAATTTCCAAACCTTAGGTGTCACAGGATTTTTAGCTAGTATGAATTAGTGCAGCCTGACTTAACAAAGCTTCATAAAACATTTCTATAGGTGTAAAAAAATTATTGATGAAAAGCTGCATTACTTTAGGACTGGAATCAAGTATTTTCCTTTTTGTTTATTTAACTTTGTGATCTTACTGCCTTCAATTATATAAAAATCCCTAGAATCTTGATTTGTTTGACTTTGCTCCTGGTAATCGTTTCTTCAGTGTGTAAATAACGAACTTTCATCCAGTATTGAAATGTTAATTATTCTTGCTGTGTTGGATTCAGGAAATAACATTACTAACTGAACTTCTGTTGTATCCTTCATTCACAAGTAAAGCAATTTAAATGAAACCAAATCCATTAGGAATAGTTTTTAGAAAAATTGGAATCCCAGTTCAGAATCCCAGTTCAGATACTTACCTCTTCTGATAAAACTAAAAGCAATATTGGGGACCTATGAGTTCTCGTTTGTTTTCGTTTTTACCTCAAAACACATACTACCCATATCTTAACCTTACTGCAGGTAATTTGAAACTATTGTCTACTTTACTGCTGGAAACAAGGTTTCCAGCAGCAACAGATTAGACTAATCTGTAGAGATTGATGCCTAATGACCTTACTCAATTATCTGGCAAATACCTAAATACACCTAATGTCTCTTATAATGGAACTTGTCTCAAGTAAAGGAAGTCTGAGAAAGCCATTTAAGAGGAGGAGTTGAGTAGTAGCAGAATAATAATAGCGCCAACCAGGTACCCAGCTCTCAATTAGCAAATGTTGCCAGAAGGATGATTGGTGTAAGGTGTGAGTGTCAAACACAGAGCTGAGGGACAGAAAGTTTGACAGCATAATTGCATTATTTGCTTAATCTTGGTTTAACTTGTTCTTACCAGAGTAAATGCATCAGCAAGTTGAATTACAGCCTCTAACTTCACATTCATACCTATTTTGATGAGCATGGGTTTAAATGGGCCATCACTTTTTCAAATACAGATAATTTTATCACCATCTTAAAAATATTAGTCAGGACAGGATTTTCTAATCTTGTGCTTCCCGTTAATATGCAGCTTTCAAGACTGCTTTGGTAATAACTCTAATACACTGTTATCTGTGGGCACAGCCAGTGCGATGAACAACAGTGGATGTGACTGCATCAGACAAGGGCACCATGCATTCTGAAAGCTGGTAGCTGTAGTTTTGTGTACTTTGCCTTGTGGTGTGTGTGGTCTATCTACCTTTCAGAACTGTCATCACAGAAGTCTCAATGGTTGATAGTCTGACTTAAGCTTTGTGAAGCCACAACCTCCTTCACTTCCTACCATGATGCCTTGCATTGTCTCCAGTGATCATTTGGCCCTGTGATAAGCAGAAAGAATTCTTGAGTGAAAAGCTGTTCTGGCAAAAATCCTGGCTACTTGTAAGACTCTTAACCCTTACTATTGGCAAGAATCCATCAACAGCCACAGTCTAGGCTAGCGTCAGGATGATAAAGGGCTTCTGTCATTGTATTGACACTTAAACATTCTACTAGTGCTTTCCTGAAATAGGTCCAGTTCCTGTGAACCTAATCAGAATGTTGAGCTGCATTCGTTTCTAAATTGATGTTCTTCTCTTAATTAGTGTCTCCAAGTTCTTCTGTTTCCTAACCACAAACATCCACAATGCCCAGTCCTGTCCAGAACAGATGAAGTGTGCAAATGGTCTAAAAGTAGATATAAATTAATTTATACCACAGAACCAGTGCTTCCCGAGCATTTTATTTGCAGCATACATAAAAGCAGAGTTTGAAACCAAGTCATTAAGTGTTAGCAAAGTTAGCACTGAGACCCCAGTGCTAGAACGCTGTTCATTAAATTGTCATTTAAAATTTTTATTTTTTTCAGTTACTTAGTGTCTCAAGCCTGTGCTTAAATATAGCAAGCTAGCGTGCCAGTAACTGGATGTTAGGATTTTCCTGGTGTGCATGGGTACATCCACTTTTTTCCTACTTGTTCGAAGTTTGGTATTGAAAATATTTCTGAAGCAGTGAAGCCCAAGGCTTTCAATAATTGCAGGTAAAATTAACGCTGTGTTTATAACATTATTTAAAGGAAATCTGGCTTTAAAGATAATCCAGCATTTATGTGACTCAATTTAACAAAAGACCAGTATGGAAGTAGCATAAAATCATTGGCAAATGCTTTCAGTTCTCCTAATATGAAATAAAGCTCTTCTTAAAATTGTTGACATTTACTCTCACAATTACTAGTAATCAGAAAATCAAAGGATTTTAGAAATTGATTATAAAATAAGTAATAATATTAGTATTTTAGTTAAAAATTAATTATTAATTATTTAATTATTCTTTTCCTAACAGTTGTTAGGTTGATGCTTTTTGTCCCTTCATTTTAAAGGACCTAATGTCACATGATTGGTTGCTAAATATAAGGTATTTTCAAAAACACTTTTGAATACTGCAAGACAAGGCATGTCTTGTCATTTAGTCATAGATTCATCTGGAAGCAAAATCACGTTCTGTTACTTTTATTAGAGCTATTCAGAAAGTCCTGTATACTTACTTGTTAATGGAAAGTAAAAAGACAAAGCAGTAATGAATATTATGTGAGGGAAGCTGAGTCTGTCACTCTTGAAGGGGTGAGGATCCCCTCTGATTGCATTACAAAGACAGTTCCTGTTATGCTGGGCAAAGGGTGTTGTTACTGAGGCAGAGATCTAGGGCTGTTGAAGATCCATCACTTCTAGATTAATTTTTGGGAGAGTATTCTCTTGACTTGCATGGCAGGAGGGGGAAAGGATTAGACAGAAGATGTGGAAGATCATTCTTTTTATTTTGGGCACCGGATTTGATACTGGCATTGGACAGCAATATGTTGCTAACCAAATCGTGAGATATTCAGTAAGTATGAAATGCTGTGTCAGCATGTATTATCATTGTAGTTTGGCTTTCTTAGCTTGTCTGGGCAAACAGAAAACTAGTTATATATTTGTTGGTTTTTGAAGAAGCAGTAAATTGAATTTCTTCCAGTATTTGTTTCAGCAGGATGCCATTTATTAAGAATGCGGTGAGAACATGGTAAAAAACACTTAGGGATATACAGGTTTGGGTCTAGTCCTGGTATAATTGCCAATGACTTGGCTTCATAGAATCATAAACGTTGTAAAAGACCTTTAATATCATCTAGTCCAACCATCCACCCTACCCCTGACAACTAACCCATCTCTCAAAACACCATGTCTATCCATTTTTTTAACACCTTCAGGGATGGTGCCTGTATCACCTTGCTGGGCGGCAGCCTTTTCCCATGCCTCACCACTCTTGCTGTGAAAAAGTTTTTCCTAATAACCAATCTGAACATCCCCTGGGGCAACTTGACCCTATTTCCTCTTGTCTTAGCACTAGGGAGAAGAGGCCAATACCTGCCTCACTACAACCTCCCTTCAGGTAGTTGTTTATCGGCAATGAGGTGTCCCCTCAGCCTCTTCTCCACCATGTATGCTTTGTATTTAATCCTATGGATGTCGTGCAAACCTGGTATTGCAGTAGTAGAACAGGCAATACATTGTCTGGGACTTAATTATAACGAAATAATGCTAAAAAATTGCAGACAAACAAAAAAGCGGTGAAGTAACAGGGTCTTTTTCAGGTGTGTTTTAATACCTGCTGTGAATCTGTTGGTGCAGTCGTGGGTGCTCTTGCCCCCTTCTGGATAGGTTTTACAATTACAGTCATGCACGTTAAATTAATTTTGAGTGAATCCAACAGTCATGAGACTTAGGCTGTGGGTAGACAGAATGTGAGCAGGTGAATACCTGTTTTAATTTTAGTGTAAGCTTCGTAACCAAATTTATGTTGTTATGTCCATGCAAAATACGTGGCATTGGGCCTGATTTCCAAAAGCTCAGAGTGTCAGTATTTGAGAGAACCGAGTGAACTTTGATAGTCTGAACACTTATTAATAACTAGCTATTACTGTAGCAATTCTTGCCTTTAGGTTAATTTGAACTGCTTTCATGAGTGCATGTTTATAGCACTGCCCAGCAGGGTCAACTTAGGATAGCAGAATCTTTTAGATTCCAGAATGTTTGACCAAGTGGCCAGCAATTTTCAAGTCCCCACCTCTTATAAGGTAAAACTTGGTACAAAGCTTCTGGTACAATATTTACCAACACATTTCTTCTGTGATAGTAATGGGAAATACTAATAGTACAACGTGAAATTTTGCTGTGTGGAAACACTTGCCACCACCTTATTTCTCATTTATCAGTTTTATCACATTAGAAGGATAAGAAATTACTTTGTGCTGTTTCAATGTGGTACATTTCTTAAGAGTCTGCCTTGCTGCATTCAGCCAGGGTACAATATTAAAGATGCTTCTTTCAGTTTCTTTCTTGTTTCTAAAATTTCTAAATTACCAAATGTATATGAGGTAGACTGTGAAATTCAATTCTTTCACTTCAGAGTTGGAACAGCATCTTGTTGTTCTACAGGATCTGACTGTCTGACAAAATAGTTGCTCAAATTCATTTTGATGGGGAAGGGAAGTGGCAGGGAAGCAGTCTAATATAATGAGGCATCAGCATTGCTCTTAGAATGCAGTTGGCTATGGTTAGATATTTTTGTTTTGTGGAAAACCTCTTTTTCTTGTAGACATTCTTGTTTACATGAGAAACCTGACCCAATTTTCCCCTCTTTTGTCTGTGAACATGTCGTCATGAGCAACAAGTTTTATCACATATTACATTTTAGTAGGAGGGGGTTTTCTTTCAGTGATTGCTACTATTGTAATTTAATTAGAAACAAATAGTCATTATCAGCTTAATGTATTAACATGTGTTAACTTTCTAAATTTTAACAAGTCTTACTGGTTTTAGCCTCTTTATATATAAATATATAAATATTTTGATAAATATGCAAATATTTATATTACTCTTTCCCAAAATAAGCAGCTAACTAAATCCTGATATCTGACTGCATCATATGTTTGTTTAAAGGAATGTGTCAGACTAAATAAAAGTAATCTTGAGTTTGTTTGTTTGAGAAGTGAGGCTGCCAGCAACAACTGTCATTCTAACAGCAATTCCTCCTTTTTTTTTTTTTAACCCAGGCTGGTAGAATTGCTGTAGATTCTTTCAAAATCTGCTGTGAGATGATTTAAATTTATTCTATTTAATATTATTATACATCTATTATATAAACAAAGATTGTGATTTCTGTATGCTTCCAACCTTTTAATTTTATTTTGCTTATGTGTTTTCCTTTATTGGCAGTGCAATGAGGTACTATCGACAAAGTGCTTTCCAGTCTTCTTTCATAATGCTTACAAAATAGTAAGATTTTGATTTTGATTCTTTGGGCCATAATCCTATTGTTTTCTAATGGTATCTTTTACTAGTATCTCTATGCATTTTAATATCAAAATCTTCAAAACCTTCTCTTTCACATTAAATACTTTTTGCTTTTGGCCTCAAATAACAAATGATGTCATCCTGAAGTGCTTCAGCAAATAGCTCTGCCTCCATTAAATGGGAAAGGGTTTAAGGCAGGTTATGCTCAGTGAGGGGTCCCTTAGTGTGCTAGGATTAATTTTGCAGACACTGCCACAGGATGCTGTTGAATTTCAGAATAGACTCTTAAACCACGTTAGGGTTGTTTCCCCCACCCCCAACCCACATTCATTGCGCTACAGTAAGAAAATGACAAACTGTCTGGATGGAAAGTATTTTGCTGTAAAGTAAGAAATGGTTGAGAAACTTTTGTAAAAGCATTACTTTATTACTTGATTGAGATTTCTAGCACTTACTCAAACTGCATTGCGAAGATCTTGTGGGTTTTTTTTTAATAGTTGATCAAGGTAAAGTACCTATATTGCAGAAAATTATTTTAAAATCAAACACAATTTCCTTCCATGTAACTCTGGGGATGCAGTCATTGGCTTGAGATACTTCTAGTCAACAGAATTTTTCTTGAAATATGACTCTTCTATGGAATTTTAATTTTTTTTCTGCATCCCATATCTGTTTTTCTCTAATATTGTAGCTTCATATTACACCTAATCCAGTGTAACAGAAGACGGCTGCTGAAAGAAGTGGTCCTGCCCTGCTTGCTCCCTGTCTTCTCAGAAACAACATGTGGCCACAGAGTGAGTTCGGCTTTTTTTCAGTGATTATGAAGCAGGGAGAAGTGTGCTTGGTGGCACATTGCTAAGTGGAGTAATTTCAGAGAATGGACCTGTCTGTTCTTTTGTTATGTTCATATGAATAAACAGGTACAAACCTAAACAGAAATACAGAGAATTGACATTTGACTGTGAACATTTTTTGCCAGCAGAGCAAGTTGTCCTGTATGCAGTACAAAGAACTGTGCAGTCTAAGAGTGGAAATACAAAGTTTACATTCATGGTAAACCGATAAGAGGTAATTTACATATAATTAATGTTTAGTTTATTTCAGTCAGTTTCTTTTCAACATAACTACTCTTACATCTGATTCTGACTTAAGCCTTTAGAAATAGAGGACTAAAACTCCTTGGTCATTAAGTGCAATTTCCTGTAGAAGACATTAATTCATCCAGAAAGGTCACAGCACCATTCACTCCATATTCTCTGAACTCTACAAGCCCTAAAAGATCCCTAAACACATTAAGACAGACTTGAGCTTTTTTCCTTTAATATCTCAAATGTGACTGACACAAAAAGTGAGCAACAAGTGCTGCTTGTATACTCTTAAGGGGTTCTGTAAAGTCTGTCTTATTCAGTATTAAGGACTGGATGCCCAATTTCAGTACTTGTTGCAAAACATCTGGATATATAAGTGGTGTCTGCAAGTGTCAACGCTGAATTCACGCATCTAGTTACACTTTTAAGTCCCAGCTGGACATAGCAGCAGCTACTCCGGAAGTGCCAGTAAATGCTGGGACACAGCAGGAGGCAGCGGGACGATGGGCTGTGCTCTGTGCCTCTGTCAGGCAGAAGCAGCCAGCTGGATGGACTTGTCCGGGGGGCTCAGTCTGGTTTCCCCCGCCCTCACAATTTTAAGCACCCACTGATAATGTGTGGATGACCTTAGGAAGTTGAGTGCCTGTATACAGAAAGAAACAAATGAAAAACAACAACAAAAAAATACAGCCAGAGGCCTTTTAATTAGATTTGGAGACAGGAAAGACTACCCCTCCTCAGTAAGACACAAAAAAGGCCTCTTAGAGCCTGTTTGCAATACATAAAAGCAGGCATCTTCCTGTCTCTACGCACATTTTCCTATCTATAAATTAGGACTAGTAATACTTTTTTTTTTCAGAAGTCAGTGTTTTGAAGAGTGTTAGGTGTATTTCTCATGGTCTAGTGAGAAGTTGTGTTGAATAAGATAAATAGACATAACAATATAAACACTCTATTCCAATTTCAATTTTGTGGTCTAAGGTTATCAGTTGATCTTTGATGTGAGCTTAGCTTTTCAAACTATAGCATGTTATAGTTTTGAAGATTTTATCAGAGTAGCGTTCTTGGGGCCCTTGGCACTGGTGGGAATGTTCATGCCCTTGCTGAGAGGGCATTTCATACCTCCTAAATTCATTCATACAGCTTGATACTGCAGTATCTTTCTTCCTCATTTTTATCCTAAATGTTCGTTCCACAGGTGAAACCATGTGGAACCATCTCCATGTGTGACACACTAGTATGAGTGCTGATTTTCAAAATATCTGTTTTTTCTGCCTTATAGTGTCTGCTAAATGAGGTTCCAGAACTTTACAATATGGGTTTTCTGTTCTGGAATCTTACTTGTGCTTTTATGGAGGCTGAGATGATATGTTGTGATTCCAGGCCCGTAAGAGGTTTCTGTGGTGCTGCTGGTCTTTTAGCATAGTGTCTGTTTGGATTGTCAGCATTTCAAATAGGGAGTGTTTTTTATCTGTAACATAAGTGCAATAGTCATCATTGTCTGACCAAGCAGAATATTTCTACATGTGCATGTTTTATGGCCCAAAAGTGAACGGTTTTCCTAACTCCTTTTGTGGCCAAGGTCACTTTCTCTTGAGAGAGATTTCAGTGCTAGAAATAGAAAGTACGATGGACTTCCAAGTCTACAAAGACATTTTTCCCAAGTGATAGAAAAAATGTTAGGGGATTTTTAACCACTTTATCAGAACTTACTACGTGAGTTTCCATGGCTTTATAGGAGCTACTGAGTTCTCGGTGCTCCCTCCATCTGGGAACAGCTGCTCATAACAGGGAGGAAGAGAAATATGTCTTTTAGCTTTAAGCGAGAAGGTAGAATGGCAAATAAAACCAGCTGTAGAATGCATGATACTGATACCCATGACTTTTGTATATTAAGCATTCTATACCATTTGGAAACAAGAGACTCTTGTAGAAAGGACAAAAGACCCTACAGAAATGCACAATCCCCACAGCCACCTTTGCCCTTACATTAGTTAGCAGCATTTTGTAGAATCTAGCTAAAAATGTGAACTGCTGTCATTTGATTCCCGCCTTTCCCCTACCCTTTTCTGCAACAGAATTCAGTGGGAATTATTCTAAACACATACGAAGCAATGAAATGCTTCTTTATTTGGTCAGCTCATTTGTATTAGTACAGTGAACATGGTGGCAGCATGTAAAAGAACTTTTTTCAGATTTATCATTTTGTTATTAGCTGAAGCCAAGCTGTTGAAAACACAGCGTCAATGCTAGTTGTGTCAGATGGCATCTTTGCTTTGTCCTAGTAAGTTGTAGGTCTTAGTAAACAAGACTGATCATTTTGCTCCTTTCTGGGTGGTGCCAGTGTATTTATTCAGTGGCAGAGTTCTTCACTTCTGCTACCTAGAAAATGTCAGTATTCAGTCTGTATTATTCTGTTCATATATTAAAATCACTGTAGGATAATGTGTCAATAGCACAAATAGTGTTACTTTTCCTTTTAATTTTTCCTTTAAAAATTTCAGTTTTTCCATCAGCCTAGGTCTCTGTTAACAGAAAATGCCAAAACAGATTTCCCCATGGTGGAAATTGGTGGAGATGTATTTAGCAAGGAGTCATTGCTTATCATTGTTATAAGAAGCACAGACATTATCATCCTGTAAATGAACAGCACATTTAAATTTCTTTAGCTGTGTTGCTTTATGTCCTTTGTAGTGTATTAAAACTTAAATGGACTAGTCATTTACAGGGTTTCTTTTATACAGCCTGATGTCATTAAAAAAAAAGGTCTTACTGTTTTCAATCCTGTTTGGTCACTGGTGTGTAATGCAAGGGAGACAGCAAAGCAAAAGCACCCAGCTGGGAAAGTAAGGTGTACAGTGAAAAACCAGGTGCTCAACTTTAAATCTGGACTGGAATATACGTGACTTTAGAAAGCATCTCATCATAAAATCAGTGAAATTCCACCCAAAAAATGAGTAGTGTATGATTTCCTTTTTCAGAATTCCAGCCTGCAGGGGAAATGGGCATCATAAGCAAGCAGTTGTTCACAGAGCATTGAGAGGACTATGGCCTGCTCTCCAGTTGGTGCTGAAAAGCCTAAAGGCAGGAATCTAATTTCTGTTCATGCCACAGTGAAGGGCTACAGCTACCCTAAAGTCACAGATGTAAGATAACTGTAAGTGCAAGAACTGTGATTCATCGCAGTTTAAGAGAACTTTATTGTATTATTTCTTATTGCAAATAGTCACAATGCATGGAAAAGTGTGATAGGTGTAAAACCAGTCCTAGTTTAAAAATTACCAACTGGTCGTGTTTCCTTTCAACTGGGTTTAGCAGTGTTTTGCTTACTATTTTAATCTAAACCATGAAGCTTTTTATAATCCTGATGGACTTCTCTATTGCATTAGGATTACGTTTTGGACCAATATTAATCATAACCACAGAATGCACTAAAAGAAAGAATTACAAAAATAATTGGTGTGTAAAAGAGGCATATGATGAAGTCCTGACTTGTGATGGGCTATGTCATCTAATACTGAAGTTAGGCCTATTTTTGAGCAGATGATTAGATCTGATTGCCCATTGAGGTCCCTTCCAGGCTAAATCAGACTGTGGTTCTGTGCTTCAGAGGAGCCTTGGGTTTCTGTATTTGAGAATTTCAGGCAAAGGGTTTGTAATGGCATCAGTCACAGATACATATCAGAGCACCTTGTGTTTGAAATTATTAGAGGTGTTATTTACTTTTTTTAAAAGAAAAATACTTTGGTGAAAGCATTTGACACTGAAATTAACTGGGAACTCCAACAAAAAAAAAAAGCTCAAAGATTTATTGCCATGGACAGCTTCAGTTCCATTTTCTGCAACTGGAATTCTTTGATGGGCTAATTCTTACAGCTTGACTTTCTAGTATTTCATGCATTACTTTATAATGCTTAAAGCCCAGCCAGGTGCCACCTGCCCTTCCCCCAAACACGACATCCCAAATCTAAGGAGTGCGGTGACTCCAGCTCTGTGAAGCAGTTATGGCCTCGATGCTGCGTCCCGCACACCAGGCTGAACCCAGTTATTTGTAGGGATAGGCGGCACACACCCGCTGCGGGGGTCGGGGGCGGAGTCCGTCCCGCCCAACTGCCTCGGCGTTGCCTGTGCAGCCCCTGTGCCCCCCGCGGGGCCGGGGCCGGGCCGGACCGAGGCGAGGAGGAGCCCCCCGCCCAGGAGGCCCCCCGTCCCCGTGTTGGCGGCGCATGCACAGAGCAGCGGGTCCCTGAGCGGGGCTGCAGCTGCTGGCCGGCCGTCAGATCATGGCAGCGGCGCTGGAGTTCGGCTCTTGCCTTTTGGCGCTCCTCGCCTGTTTTTGCGATCTCCAGCTCGCCAGAGGGGCTGCAGGCAGGCGGGGCGCAGCGGCCGAGACTTGTGGCGGGAGGGTGAGTGGAGCGGGGCGGGAGCCTGGTTCTCTTTGCGGGGCCCTTGTCAGTCTGGGGTGGGAGGGGAGCCTCCCTGGATGCGGGGTGGAAAACTGCCTTCTGCAGCTCGGGACGCCGCTCCAGGGCTCCGCGGCCGGGGTAAATGCGGGGCCGGGAGGGCGGGCACCACTTTCAGGGAAAGGCTGGAGCCGTGCGGGTCCCTCACCGGGCGGGGGTGGAGAGCCGGATAACCAGCGGGGGCGAAGGAATTACTCAACAGGTCTGGTACCAGTAGCAACCCTGCCTGGAGCCGACCTGAGCTGCGGGGAGGATAAAAGCGATCGCCTGGGCTTTGTTATTTTAATGATTCGAGGCCGGCCTGGGGTCTCGGCTTCTGGCCTGATCATTATACAGAGGATGTAGGAAATTTACGGGAGGGGGAAGGGGGGAGGAAGGTGATAAACGTTTTGTTACTTCTCGCTGCCTTTTGTTCCTGTCTCTGGTCTGTTTTGGTGTCAGGCTTTTCTTGATCTGATCCCTTTTACTTATTCGATATTTTAAAACAACTTCTGAGTTGAGTGTTTTGGTTTTCCTTTCTCACGTCCAATTGCAGGTTTGGTTGGATCTGGGGATCCAGGAGCGCTGGAGGGAACACAACTGACTTTCATTGCTTTTCTTTTTTGTTAGGCTGTCACTAAGGATTTTCTTGGTCTCAGATCAGGTCCTTTGAGAACGTTGCTGCAACACATAGTTCAGAAGTTGGTAGGGCATAGTTTAGAAAAGCGAAAGCACTGGAAAAGGTGTAAGAGTGTGGAAAAACAAACTTCAAACCCCAGTGAAGCTTTGTGTTGGGTTGAACTGTGGAAGGTTTAGACTTCCCTACTAGGTCTTCTTAACTGAGAATTAGGACTAAAATGTTTTGCCTCAGCGTCTCTGTTGTGTGTTTAAGCAGATACAGGCAGGACATTGCCCAGGCTCAGAAGGACTGCTCTGTGTGTTTCTGTCAACTTTTCTATCAGCTATTAATTACTACTATTAAAAGTCACAACACTTGAGTAATGTATTTTGGCAATTATAGAAATACACACATGCAATTTGTAATTAATCTATTTTTGTGTACATAATTAGTGTAATTGTGTGTATTAAACCTGATTGTGTCACAGCATCATCGTTTGAATAGAATTATTTTGACTGTCTTACAGATCAGTAAAATTCTTGCAATCAGCATAGCCCACTCCTCCCTTTGTCTTTATTGCTCAATACAAATGTAACGTTTTAACTTAGTAAATATTTGTCTTATTTTCTGTTCTCATATTTTCATCTTCAAGTTCAGACTTCCGCGGCCAATTTAATAGATAACTTATAAGATTGTTTAGTTCAAATTTCCTAGTCTAATTTTGTATCTTTCTTGTGATTGCCTACATAATGCAGGCAGGACATCGTTTATTAGAGTAATGACTATAGGATCGTACCCGTTGTCTCAGTTATGTGGTATCTTGGTAATCTTAGTCTGCATGTAAGTTTTGAGTAGACCTGACATACGATTAAATGAATGATGGCCCCTCTAACACATTGTCTGCTCTGGACCAGAGCTGCCTTTGAAGTAGTACCCTGTAGGAAGTAAGGAGACTATTTGCTCTATTAAAATTCCTTGGTATTTCCTCTGTTTAACCACAGGCCACTTCCCCTCTGCCACTCTAAACACTGCAGGGACACTGACTGATTGAAAAGACACAAGCCCTGAAGTAATTGTATCCTATTCAAATAGATACCCTTATTGCAGGTTGTTTATAAGTAGCGTCTAATTAAGGGCATGAATAAACCTTAACATTATCTGTAGGGAAAGTAAAAATGCCTTAGGTTGCATTAAATAAAGCACTTGAATTGAGGGAATTTTCAATGATCTAAATAAACAATTTAGAAAATATCAGTTAACTTTTAATACTTGTTTAGTCTAAGGAGAAATAATGGGTGTTTGTACATTTAGGTACAACCATATGTTGGATATTTTTGTCTGCTCAAACTGAATGTGTGGTGCACTTCCCACCCCGATGAATCTTTTTTTTACTGTTTGGGTGGTTTTTGAAAATCTGCATTCCATCTTGGTGCATGTAAACAGGTAATGCTCTTTTTCTTTTTACTCTACAAAATCAAGTTTTAAGATTGGTTATCATTTTGTGCTAGTAAAAGCTTGACTTGGTAAGAGTGTATTACTGGACCATGGTTAGAAGAATGTGATGTGGAATTGATGTTTTGATGCATAGCTCGTGAAATTAATAGCTAGCGTATTCAAAGTGAAAGGTTTTTCAGCTGTTGGGTTTTTTCTATACAATTTCATTGGGGAATGCATGCCTGTGTTCATCTCCTTTTCTGGACATATTTGTCCAGAATGTTGGACAAATTGGCATTTGTCTTTCAAGCTCAACGTACTGATCTTAAGACTATTTTCCAGCCTAAGTGATTTAAAATGACACACAGAAAAGATTTTCATATGTCTGCAGCAGGAAAACAGAAACAGTTAATATCAGGATGAGTAACAAAACAGTAGCATAACCAAGAATTATTTCAATGTGTGCAGGATTTTAGAATTTGAATTAACCATGTTGAGACTAACATTTCTTCATTGCTGTTTAACAGAAATTTCAATGTATTCCTACACTAACATTATTTCAGATTCAGGTAGGAAATGTGCTTAAAGCAGAACAGTATTGCACAGTAGCTTTCCATAAGAATTGCCTTTCCATTTACCCTGAAACAAAACTGAGTAAGGTTCTCTTTTAATCTAGAACAAGTACATTCACATGGGGAGCTCTTCTGGAAAAGCAGTTCCTGAATTTATTTGATCCTAAACCAAGCCATGAGGTGTACAGAGAAAAGAGACTTGAGCTCTGATGATGATTGGAATAAATTTCAGATGTATTTATTTTGTGTTAAACACATGACACATGAGCAACTTTACTTTCAGGTTGTTTTGTAGATTCTAATGGGACCACACACAAGAGTAAATTTTTAAATAAGTTTTAATTTCTGTGAAGTTCCTGGCACTGAGCCATGTTCAATGTAAATTATAAATTTATGAGAATGTATGATGAAATTGAGTAAATAATACTGTGTATTAGCCAAGTTGGGGTTTTTTTTTCCTTGTTATCAAAGAGTTGTGTACCTTCCTTCTGCTCTGCTAAGCAGAGCTTACCAGACATACTGAGGGTCTGTGTTCTGGTGTGTTCTCCTCTGAAATTCTGCCTATGTTGTCTTCTCTGCCCTTTATTTAACGTGTTTTCTATTCCCTCTTCTTAGTCATAGCAGAGACTGTGAAGATCCTCATTTCCTACTTTTCTGCTGTCAGGAGTTCTGCTTGTCTTATTATTGTTTAGACTTATGCTGCTATGACCCTAATTATTTCCTCAAGCATCCCTCCCAACACTCATTCTCATCTACAGCTGGAATTTTTTTAAGCACAAAGCTAAGTCATACTGAAATAATTTTCCCAGCTAAATATATGTTTGGGAACTTTATTTAGGAGGAAGAATACCCTGTAAAATGACAAGAGATAATATACCAGAGTGTAAATTGCTTTTTTTATTTCTTATTTTCTGACAGGCAAAAAAATCACATTTTTCTCTTGCAGAATGCTTAAAAATTTTAAAGGGTATTGTGCAGAAGTCAAGAGCTGTGGAAATATGAGCCTGCTTATGTAATTGAAACTAACTTTCAGTATTAACAACAAAAAATTGTACATTTCCTTGTGTGCTTGTGTGAAATTGGGAAATTCAGTATGATGCTAATCCATAAGTTGTTGACTTAAATTTTCTGCAGCTGAAGTCTCTTGTGACTGCTTCAGATTTGGCTCTGTAGATTATATTCCTTAGTTTAGATGTTGAACTCCAGTCTGTGCTTTGCCCCCACAATCTACTTTTGAGTAAGCAGACATATTTTAACTATTGTTTTGAACTTGTTAATTTAAAATCTCAAGACGCTTCTTGAACAACAAGGTTTGCTTTAATAGACCAGATTTTATAGTCCACTAGTGAAGAGACTTTAAACTGTCGTGATCAGATGATAAGAGCTTTTCTTTAGTTGGTAATCTTAATATAACATGGATGTTACTTAATTAAAACTGCAACATTTAAAGGGTGTTTAATAAGGACCAGCTGTATTTTCCAACAGATCAGTCTAAAGATGATGAAACAAAGCTTTGATGTGAACTTGCCTGCTTAATTCTGCTCAGACTGAATTGTACCTATAAATGTAGCATGGGCTTTTAGTAGCAAACAAAATAGGAGTGTGAAGAATTACCAGAGAACGTGACACTTGAATATTATGTTTTAATTTTTAAAATTGAAAGCATTTAAATATTTTTAAAGTATATTAATTTGTTTTTATATCTACTGTTACCTGTATGACGCAGTCTTTAGAAATACATAATTTCTGGTTTAAAAAACAATTGGTGATTTCATGAATCAAATGGATCTACTGGTACAAAACAAACAGATGCGATCTTTCGAGTCCAACTGTGTAGACAGCAAGTATGAAGGAATAGATGAAAGTACAGTTAACTCTTTTTTAGTTGGCCATGTGTATAGAAAAGGGCTTGAAGTAACCAGCTTGACAGTGAAGATGCATCTGATGACTCTGTATCAGTGTTTGAAGTTTTGCTAAGTTCTCAGCTTGCTGGGCTTTCTCTCTTACAAGTCGTGTGGTTTGCCACCAGCACTCAGAAGGCAAGAAAACTGCTGCCTGGCGAGTTAACCCTGGGACAAGTTCAATTTGGTAGCTTCAGTCAAATACCCCTAGGAGATACTGTCCAAAAGCAGTGTTTCTTGACTAAGAATGTTAGCGGGCTTCTGGTTAATCTATGGTGTGAATGAGTAATGCCAGTTTGAGGAAACCAACTTTGTATGATTTAACAGTAGCTCAGAGGAATTGTCAGAAGTCTGTTTAGCTAAGAGCCCATCTAGTAGAAAAAGCACTACAAAGTGAAACATCTATGATAAGCAGGTCAGGTAGCTGCCTGTCCAGCAGTATGATTGCCAGTCATACCAGTGCAGAGTTTGATTAAATTCTCATCCCTGTCCAAAGTACAGTCTTTTGGATTTCCGAATATACAGTTGGAAGCAAAAGAGATGGAAACCAGAGGAGCCTGTCCATGCTAAAAAGCAGAACAAGATGAAGCAGCTGATAGTTCAGGAGTAAATTCTACAGCTGGTTGACTAGATGATCTAAGAACAAATATCGGCAATTACAATTTTTTTTTAATAGGCGAAACCAACAAACTTCAGGAATCTACTGAGGAAGCTTCATAGAAGTAGAATCACAGATTCACAGATCAGCAAGAGGTTGTTTGTGTTAATAACAACATTGTTGAAGGTATTACAGTCAATAGTACCACATGTACAAGTCACATCATTGTCTCAAGTCATCCTCTACTTCCAGAGAGCCAACTTTGGCCTCTTCAGTAACCTCCCTGGTTCCTGGGACAAAGTCCTGGAGGGATTGGGTGCCCAGAAAGGCTGGATTACTTTCAAGGATTAGCTCCTCCAAGCTCAAAAGCACTTTGTTCCCTAAAAAGAAGAAATCAGGCAAAAATGCTGGGAGACATGTATGGTTGAACAAGGAACTCTTGGTTAAAGTCAAACACACGAGGGGAATCCATGAAAAGAAGCAAGGACAGGTAACCTAGGATGAATGCAAGGAAGTTAATAGTGAAATGTGATACCAGGCTAGGAAAGTGGAAGTTCTTACTAAGATCCAGTCTAAATTCTGCCAGAAGTTCTTCAGTACAAAGGTGGAGAGACTCTGGAACAGATTGCCCAGAGAGGCTGTGGCTGCCCCTTTTCTGGAGATGTTCAGAGCCAGGTTGGATTAGGCCTTGAGCAACCAAGTCTAGCTGAGATGCATCCTGGCCCATGACAAGGAGGTTGGAGTAGATGATCTTTATAGTCTCGTCCAACCTGAGCCATGCTATGATTGTTTTTCTAGTCTTCCTGTCATCTCTAACCACTGTATGGTTAGATTCCAAAAATATGAAGGAAAATAAATGTGCAGGTAGAGACTTGTTCTCTGAATGTATAACTTGATTATTAAAAATAATTACAGTTTGTATCAGAGGTTTAGCAAGCATCAGCACATTTTTCAGGAGATAACTACATTCTTTGGATTTCAGCCTTGTTTGAAAGCTGTTTCATTGTTAGATGAAGAATTGTTCCAGACATTTTCTTTTATTATTCCTTGTGCTGATAATGGTGTAGAAGTCACATGAGTATGCCAGAACACAACACTTGCGATGGTACTCTGTTTGTGGCACGTCATGCAGTTAGTAAGGGTATAGTAAAAAGAAGGTAATTGTTTGGCTAGAAAGTGTCTGCATCTTCATTTTGGTACCTGTTCAATGGTTGCTCGCTTTTTTCTTCATCTCTTGGCTGTTGATGAAGATTTTTGACACATTTGAAGCTCAAAATGCTTTATCAGATTCTGTAAAGTGCACATACTAAATAGCTGGTTTTGTGCTTCTTAAGCTCCCTCCATTCCTTGGTAGGCTCTATTGGTGGTGTGTGATGAATGTCTTCAAATGGATGGATTAATTCCCTTTATTGACTTATAAAAGTAGTTGTCTCATCCTGCCTGAGCTATATAGGGCATTAAACTTCTCTTCATCCTTCAACTTGATTTCAACCTAGATGAGTTCCTTAATTCTATTAAGGATTCTTAGCATGTTATCAATAATCAGGGCTGGAATCATGGCTAGTAAAGCCTTTTGAATAGGTTTGTGTAGAGATGAAGTAAGGACTGCAACAGGATTAAGTATCAACCAGCTTTCATTTATGTGACCAAAAAACCCTTCCTCTTTCATGTCATTGATAAGACACTGTACCGCTGAATGGCCACCGTCTTTAGGGAGAAGGCCATGTACTTTTCAGCAGGTAGGGAAAAAAAAAGTCTCTCCTGCTGCATGAAAAACATGTTGATGCTGGCTGTAAGGCAAGTGAGCAACACTTTGAATGAAGTGCCAGAATCTACCGATAGGTCATAAATGACTAGTGAACTTAGAAATTATGACATAGCAATCTGTTAAATGCATGCTATGGTCTGTCTTCATGTTGCTTCTTAAATTTAAAGCTGTAGGTACACACCCTTGATTTTTCTTGCTCTTATGGATTTAGTTCTGGGCAGTTACAAAGCAAGTGCTGCTTATTATGCGGCCAGATAAATGTGAGGGGCTGTTTTGTCCTAGGAGATTTCATGCTAGATCAGGTACCGTATTTCTTGTTGCAGACCTGGAAGCTTAAACTCTAGTTAATTCAACAGAGTTAAGAGTTGTGTGTCCATGACTGATACGAATCAAATTTGTAGTACTTGGTGAGCTGACATGGTTACCTCTGTGCTGTCAGACGCACTTCTTGGCAGCATGGAATCTACAAGCCAACATTCATTGAGTAGGTACCTGGCCTTTTCGTTTTCCTTTAGAAGTGCTATGGAGAGCAAAACCTGTCACACAAATGCAGAGGTTGTTGTTGCTTCTTTAAGGGAAGTGTTCTTGAGATACATTCTGTTATCCGTAGCCTTTGTATTCTGGTGATCTGATGTTGAAAGCACAAGTTCCATCTGTGTTGGAACCCTAAGGCTGACAGAAGCTATAGGGGACAAATGAGGAGCTTGCAGAGTTTAAAGGGCTTCAACTGTATCTGTGTATCAGGTCATAATTTGCTATAAACAGTGGGGTATTAACTCCATTGTGAGACAACTTCAGTTGAAGTCTTGACAGTTATGTGGAGGAACTGCTGTGGAACTTCGGAACTGCTTGTTCAGTAAAGATTTTAAAATAATTGATTTGTACCAATCTGTCTGTGTGGTTCTTTTGCCTAGCAAAATTGTATGTAATAACAAATTCTGTATGCATGGTATATGTTGGATTTTCCTCATGGTTGGTGGGCAGACTGGGATTTCAATTTCTGACTTTCCTTGTGTTGTTCACTCTTGTATCAGTGGGAGGGACTAGATATTTCTGGTGTTAGTTCTGACTACATTCAAATCCAACCAAGCAATCAGTGACTTCTCTGACTTTTTTTGTACACGACTGTGGGAAAATTCCTGGTTGGCTGGCTATGAATTAATGAAAATCCTTAGAATGCTTCACTAATGATAGCTCCTGTGGCTTTAAAAATGCTATTCCCCTTTTTAATTTGAGGGGGGTCACAGAAGTTTACAGAAACTAAAAAAATAAAAATAAAACATCTGGTTGAGTTCTGCTGATGACTGCTTTTGTGTGAAGAAAAGTTACGGCATCTCCTCAGCATCAAACACGTTCAAGGTGATCCTTTCTAAGAACTTTGCAAGACTACTCTTCACTCAAACAGTGTTTTCTAATTAATTTTGCTTTGTATTTTCAAATAGAAAATTTTTGTCCTCCATGGGAATCCCTAACTGACTGTCACTTAAAATGCATCCTACCTTTATAAAATAAACTTATTAGATTTATAGCATAAAAATATTTACTGTGTTTCTACTGTTTTCCTTCAATATTGTAGAATTCCAAGATTAAAACAAGCTGTTGTATTACATTTTGGGATTCATAAAAGGAGTTAGTTTATATGTTAGCATATCCATACTGAAGTTCAGTTGTGTCTAGCTGCATATGAATTTCTGAAGAAAAAAAATTTGCCTTTCCACAATGTTAATTCTATAGGTCAAAAGAGAGCTTTTTTTTTTAAATAATACCAGTTAAAATTCTGTGTGAGTTTAGTTAAGCTATTAGGAAGGTATAATATGAGAATGCCGAGGTACCAATGTTAAGTTGGAGTTGTTAAAACTAAAAGCTGTCAGCTGTTCAGTTAAACACGTGTGTTCCAGGTGTGACTGGCCTAAATACAACTTTAGAGACTTCACAGTCACATAATTTTTAATTTTTTTGCAACGATTTAAACAAACTGTACAGACCCCTGTTTGTCATCTGCTTGTGGAAACAGCACCACAACCTGTTTTCCTTTTAAACAAGGAATGCTGTGGTTTTGTTTCTGTTGCTTGTTTTTTTTGTTTTGTTTGAAGAACTAACATCCTGCTTATTGCAACCAGTGGCAAAACTGACTTCTGTTTTGATGGGTTTTTGCTTTCTTACCTCAAGTTGCTCGATGCTTTGTGATCACCCATCACTTAAGAGCTGTGACTGATCTCAGTGCAGAAGCTTTGCACCGGTGGAGAATGAGCCACGGGTCTGGCAACTGCTTTGTAAATACGGGCAGATTGCTACCTGCTAAGTGCAGATCACATTCACAGTAACAGCTCTTGTGGAAAGTGTTTGGGTGCATCTCCTTAGCACAGGGCAGTGCTGCAGGTCTAACTCAGAAGCCAGTGAACTGAGTGCATGAAACAGGACAGTTCTGTTAGTGGGGCACTGGACCCAAAATGACATGGCATCTTCAGATGCTTAGGCTGTCTTGATTGTAGCTGTCATCAGTCTCGGTGTTGAGTAGGTGTGTCCTGGAATAACCAACACAGTATGTTGGCACAGATTAGGTAGTGCATGTAATGGTACCTCCTAGTTTATCACACTGTAATAACTTCCTTTACAAGCAGGCCCTTAGGGGTAGATTTTAGGTTTTTTTAAATGAACCAGAGTAATTTTTGGCAGAGCTGCTAGACAGTGAAGAATTCCATCCCTTTCCCTGTCTGAGCTATTCAGGTGCCAGTCCCTATCTTGTCTCAAAGCTGGCACACACTGCTTCATGGTTGTCCAATTCCTGTGAGGATCAGTGCTATCTCTCTGACTGGGCTTGCCCCTAATTGTAGGCAGTAGTAACCAAATTAGGATGGAAGTTGGAACTGGTAAGTTGTGCAATTTACTTTTAGCATAAAGATTTCTGTCTACATTAACTTTTAAGTATGGTGTGGGAGGCAAGTATAGCTGAAGCACAAACCTTTACATCAAAGTTTTCATGCTTGTGTGTGGCCACCCCTGGACATCCTAGAGATACAGGGTATAAATGGTTGATCTAAGCTTCACTCTAAGTGTAAAAAGATCCTTATAAGCTTGGAGTGGGATTCTGAAAAAGGATGGAGTGCCCTAACTCCTATTAACTTTCAATGGGATTTGTTCTCTTTTGTGGCTCACGGTGTAGTCACGTTTTAGATTGACTCAGCAGTGAAGCTGGTTAGTGGAATTTTCACTCCCATCTGCTTCCTTTCACTTCAGTGGTGCTGTTTGCCCTACCTACCCTCCCACCTTTTTCAGTGTGCCTCTCTGTGAGCTGCACTGTAAATCACATAATTAAACACTTTGAATTGAAAATATCTTTTCTTTTTCTCTTTTCACAACTAGGGTAAATGACATGGGTAAAACGAGTTATGTTAAGTATATGTGCGTAAATGGTGAAGTACAGCATGAACGAAGAGCCAAGAACTGGACCAGGGAGTGAGGAAATTCCTAAGCTAATTGTGTGATTTAAGTCAATATTCCAAGTAACTACTCAGATACTTTTAAAATTCCCACCTTTCAAGGTGTATTACTGTAGGTGTTCTTTAAAGGTATCTAATAAAAAGTCTAAGTGTGTATGAAACTTTAAATTATACAAGAGTCTTTACGTGAGCATTTTTCAAACTCATTTTTTCACAAGCAAGAAGATGATGTTTCAGAAATCACTTAAGCATCTGTTGAAAAGCAGCCAAGTCTGTGGTGAAATAGAGTGCACGGTAATGCTATACAACCCTTCCTGCCAGGAAATGAAGAGTAGTATATTCATTCATACCCCAAGGGGAGACCTTACTATACAGCCTATAGTTTGTGGTAATCTGCCCAAATCCCATTCACTAAAATTGCACAATTACCCACTGGGTCTTAAATAATGCTTTCTATTTCTTATCTTGCTCTGAAGACAGTGTCTGCTATAAGTACAGTATCTGTGAGCAAATTGTGTGGTTATAGAGTACAGTTAAGGATTATTCCCCATTACAGAGAGCTTTGATTTTATTTATTGCTTCAGAATTTTATTGGAGTGCTTCTGAGGCTGGTGTATTAATGGCCCAAAAGAAAGGACTAGATGTATTGCCTGATGTATTTCATGTTTTGCGTTTTCTGTTGTATAATACAAAATATTTAACAAAGGTATTTTACAAAGAATCAGTAACATGACTTAGTCCAAAATATTCAAGTCTTGGCTTTATTGTCTGCATTTTTTCAGTGAATTGTGTTGGTCATGTTAATTATCTTTACCTTTTTTCTCCTGTTGGAATGTAGTAAACTAAGTTAACCACACACCAAAAAAGAAGTTAAGAATCAGACAAAACAAATACCTAACAGCCTGACCTGTAACAGGTGAAAAGCTAGTTGTTATTCTGTGTTTTTTCAGAACATCAATGGAAGCAAAACCTTTATCTTTTATTCATTAGTTAGCAATAATGTGAGTTAGGATAGCTTAGATTTCTCTGTATAGTTGCATTTGTAAGAGTAATTCACTAATCATGCTATTCAATTTTGGGGTTGCCTTTCAATAAGGACCACTAGCCGTGAAATGTCATGCAGAGATTGGAAAATGGGACATTCAGCTCACTAAAGAATGAACTGCAAGGACAGAACTTTCTTGTTATTACTTTCTGGCAGTAAACGTAGGAATCAAAGCCACAAAATAAGTGAAAGAATAATGCCTGGTATCATCTAACAATGTTGACAGTTAATGGATGACTATTTTTCACACTTGCGCGTGTGTGTATATGCCAAACATATATATGTGTTTTAGTTACTGTTTATTATATTCCATTCAACCAGGGAAGTTAGCAGTGTGTAAACTCCAGTAGTTGATTTGTACGCTTGTATGTGGAAGTTTGATCTGTGATTACAGGTATGGTTTCCTCTCTCTGCCCCTAATGTGGTTTGGTTTTGATGCAACAGAAACAAGAATTTTTTCACTGTTTATATTTTGCAGTCACATCTCCCAATAATAATCCTATTCTAAGTGATCATTTATAACCTTGCTTGTCTTTGGATCTATTTCTTATTTTACCATAATTAATGTAATTTTATTTGAATAGAAATGGTTCTATATTCTGTATTGTAATTTGTCCTCCTATTCCATGTTTTAGGATTAGCTATTTATATAATGAGTTTAACCTTGATAAAAGCAAATTAGCATACAGGTTCAATTCAATATTTTAATTTTTATGTTTAACTGTTTAAGGTCTTAAAATTTCTATCACCCTTCTGGTTTATTAAATAAGATGACAAAGGAAACTTGTTCATGGTATTGAATTTCTGTATAGAGACTTTTTTGTTAAAAGGGGTTGTTTCTTACAGAAAAAAATCAGTGTCCATGGCTCTTGGCAAAAAAGAGGTTAAAATTTATTGTAAATGCTTTTTCAAGTATTTTTAAATTCAGAATAATTTTTTTCATAATTTCATCAAAGTCACATAACCTGGGGCTCTGTTTTTGTTACACATGCTGATGGTCTGTGGATAACATTACATTTTTTCAGCATGAAACTGAACACTTCAAATCCCTAAAGCAGTCTCGAATTTATGGTTAATAAAAGAATTTATTGTACTGGATGTCATCTGTTATAACACTCTGGGAACAAAAACTGGCAGTGAGTGGACAGGAAATATTTCCATTTCGAATTGCTTCACTCTTACGGTTCAGGGTGCAAGTGTCTGATTTCAGAAGAATCACTGTGGATATCTGTGTGATAGCAGTGTGTTATTTAAGAGTAAAATATTTTTCAAATAGTAGTAATGTATTCTCAGGTAAATATACTACTTAAAAATCTCACACCTTTGTGTTTGTAGTTGGTTGCTTTTTAAGAGTATGAACTTCTCAGTGCTGATTGGGTTCTTCCAGCTAATGGAGAAAACGTCAAGCAGTCAGACTGATGTTTCTGTGTATTTTTGAATGTTAAATAGTATTCAAGCAGGTGTACCTTTTTATCTTAATCATTTATTAACATCTTGAAAAATTAGTTTTTCATTTTCATACTGTTCTGTATTGATAGGTGGTTATAAAAGTTTGGAATCCATTGTGTGTTTTCTTCAGTAGAGGTAAGAATGTTCAGGATTTCTTTAATTTTTAAATTCCATGTGAGACTGATTAAAATTAATTTATCAAAAGTTGGATGTGAAGTAAACTTTTTTTTTGGTGTAAACCACCTTACCTGGTATTATTTTGAGGAAAATTATGTGAGCATATGAAAACAGTACTGTATAGTGGTCATGTGAGAACTAAAGCTGATTGATGGTTTTAATTTGAGTCCTTTCCCTTTCAACTACTTAATTATACTTTATGCTTTGACTTAATGAGAGGTGGAAGTAAAAGGAATTCATGGTAGTGTTCACAAGCAGGTAATACAAGTCTAGTATGATTGCTTTCTTCTGGGGAGTATGTATATGTTGGTATGACTGGAATCTATTTGCCAATAGAGAAATCAGTTCTGAAGTCTGAAGCTTTTTATTCATAGTTTTACAGAAAATGCTAAACACTGAATTTTGTGTGTCTGATGCCATGGAGGAGCTGGGATAATAATGATGACTATCAGTTAGATGCATTATATAGGGGGCAGATAATACTTACTGTATTTGCTGTATTGGTTTCACAAAATCTCAGTAGTATTGAGGTTGGAAAAGAGATCATAAAGTCCAGCCTACGACCTAATGTTACCATAACCACCTAAATCATGGTATTTCTGTCCAGTTGAAGTATTACACAAAGCTAACTGCTTACTGAAGAATCAAGAGAAGAGTCCATAAAACAGAACAGATGACTGGTTTACCTGATGTGACACCCTGTTTCTGCTAGATTGTACTTCAATGTCTTGAACATCAACTTGTAAGAAGCCCAGTGCGTGACCACTGTAAATGGGGCCTTTATTCATCTTTAAATTTTTTTGCATATTGACTTTCTAAGGTTTTGGATTTTTCCCCTAAGCCTTGGTAGACTAGAATTCAGATTTCAAATAATTCTTGTCAAATTTGTATTGGCTCTTATTACTAGTTACTCTGATTATATTGTTATAACAACTTCACACCTTATTGCTAATCAAAACAACTCAATCCACAGATTATAATGTGGAATACTGTGAGCCTGTTTTTTTTATAGTTGAGCCTTATAGGGTTTTTTCTGTTCTACCTTCGTACAAAGCTTTAATAAGGTCAAGATTTATTAGTTGAGTTGTTTGGAAAAGTTTTCATTTCTGAGGTGCAGACTTGAAAAAATAATCCATGATGTCTGTGTATAAATACGAAGCACTCCACATCTAAAGAGAGAAAAGGTTTAAACTATGAATTTGCTGTAAAATTTAGTAGTGGCTTGAACATTACCAAAAGATGTGAACTGAAATCTGCATCTTGTTATACACAGTGTAAATGGAAATCCTTTCTCGGAGTACTTTGCTATCTGAAATTATTTCATAGGCAACTGGAGGAAAGGAAATAACATTATATTATTTTACAGATGAAGGGCTAAGGCACAAAAGGTATTGGGTGACTATCAGAGCTGTTAATGTATAGGTATGGGTAAAGTTGGAAGTGTCCCAAGTCTCTGACCAGGGAGAAATCACAAGATTGTTCTTCTGCTCAAAAGAAATCAAGATTGAGACTATTGTATCAGTCTTAAGGCTTAGGGGTGTCACCGTTGTCCCTGTGTGTATGAGCTACACCACAAAAACATGCTGGTCTGTGAGTGAACGCTGTAAAATATGCCATGGTGATAATCAGTTACAGCCTCTTGCCTACTGGCATCTAGCCCAGCCTGACCTTTGAAGTGTTACCACAACCGAAACACTATGTAAGAAAATATCTTTGCTGAATTTTTTCTTTTTTTTCACTTGAACAACTTTTGTAGTTGATACAGTATTTTAAAGTTATTTTAATTTCTGGCAATTCTAATGAGGTAAGTGAAATTGCAGTTTAGGATACCCTCTCTTTGGGTTCCTTCTACTTATAGTGGCTTTGTGTGGAACGAGTCTGGATCTTATTGGTGCTGCTTCTGTGGAAACCAGAGGAATTCCTTGAGAGCACCACAGCAATGGTATTTTTCCTGAGGCTAAATGCACTTTGTACCCTTCCTGCAATCTTGTCAGAGTAGGCCCTGAGAGAGCAGACCCATATGCCAAGTCTGTATTTGTGACTCAGGTATTTGATTTTAGGGTTCCTGTTGTTTTTCTGAAGATCATTTCCTGTTATTTTAATGAGGGAGGATGGAAATTTATCACTTAAAAGAAAGCTGCTTTGAGTGAAAAATTAGATTGTTATCAAGACACATTATTTGCTGTAGGTGTGTGGGTTTAGATAATCCAATTTTAACCTATGAGGTGTAAACAATAGTTAAGCAAATGATATCAATGAAGTAATCTGAAGCCAAACCAAATTGTAATACAGGTTGTGTCAGTGTTTTAGCAGATATAATATTTCATGGCAGTTAGGGTATTGAGTATGAAAATGACTGTGCACTGGCTGTATAGTTTGCAAATAGAATGTGTAGCCTTTGCTTTGGTTCATCTTCAAAAGCACTTAATACAAAATGCTTAGGAAAATTGCATCTGTAAGAGATGTTCAAGTGTCTTGCAGTGTGACATCCATAGTCCAGAGGGTGTGACTCTTACTACCAGCAAATGAGTGCAGTCAAACTGGAATGTCAATAAGATTTTAAACATTAAATCTGTATTTTTAAAAGATTATATTTAGGTCCCCCTTTTTAGCAGTGGAAAACCTCATGGAACTTGGTAGTACTTAAGGCCAAAGGATTTTGCTACTAGATACACACGTTTCCTCGTGTTTTTCTAACAGTAAGATTTAGTCATACTTGATGCTTTTCAAATTCAGTTATTAAAGAGAGGTGGGCACTCAAGAGTATTTGAATGTGTTCTGTCCTTTCTTAATCCCTTTTTTTTTTTAATTGTGAAAAACACCAACAGTCTTGATGGCAGAAGCTATTTGTTGTGAAGAGATGGGTGAACAGCATAGTTAGGGACAAGATACATGGATTTGTAGAATGCAAAAATTAAAACTCTAGGAGAAATAAGTCAGTCCTGATGCTCAGGTGAATTCTGAGGTAAACTTTATTTAAGACTGGTTTTAGTGTTTTGTGTTTAGATTCCTGACACTGATTACCATGTGGTAGAGCTTTTCCTACTTAAATGGCTCTGGGATGGGAAGTTCCACTTCACTTGTAGAGAGTGGCCAGTATAGTTGGGAGTATTTGACTATTATTTCTTCCAAGCATTTTTCAGGTGGATCAGTAGTGTTTGTGTAGCATTGTCTTTACTTCTGGCACGTTCCAAGTGGAGTCTTTTTTGGCTGCAGATGTGATGGCTGTACTCCAGAGAGGGTAACTGGGACTATATAAATTCCTGGACAGCTGAAGCTTTAAATCTGCAGCCACATCTGCCTGTGTCTCTGAAGTTCAACCATGTGGATCATCAGTACACAGTAAGCACTGGACCTTTTAATCCTCACTGCTGATTGTGTTACTGCTTAAGCTCTGGGTGTAATTTTCATCTTCTCTGTTGACCAGTACTAGATGGAGGCTCTAAGAAGTAGTTTATTTGCTAAAAGTGCATACATAGTTCAGCAGTAAGAATCTCTTATGTGCTGGTCCTGGGAAGGTGAGAATAACAATGCACAATAATGAAGAAACCAAAGGCCAAAGCTTTAACATGGTTAGAAGGAAGGACAGCAAAACTGAGACTTGCTTCTACCTCTGCGGGGAGCCAGTGTGTGCAGCTTGTTGATTAACTTTGTGAAAGGAAGAAAGGGAGGAGGAATACGTGATTGCCTCCTAGGGGCAGATTTATAGGGAAAGGTAATTTCCTTTATTAGCATAGTTGATGTACGAGAACTTGTACTTGTAGCCAAAAAGTATTTTTGGTCATTGTGTTCATCATGATGGTCACTCTGTTTTTACTGTCTTGGGAATTTTCCCCCCTCCAGGTGAAAAAAGTCAGATACAGTTGTTACGCCAGTCTGTTCTGAAACTGTAGCTTTCTGCCCCTTACCTTTGATGATTGTGTAATAATAAGGTTACGGTTTTTTTCTTATGTGTGTCTTTTTGAGCTTCATGTCAGTTTGTACCTTTGTATTGTTATTACCTACTCAACTTCACGTTTTCAGTCCTGGCTTCTTATTGACAGAGCTTTTTTAAGTACCTGGCTCACAAGGATAGTAACATTGGGAAATTGCTTGTATAATTTAAAATAAAGCTTGTTTTAAACATAATTTCCTATAAAAACAAGTTTCATGTGAGATATTATAAATATTGTTGGTGGAATGGTAAAATATTCTTTAAATCTGGAACTCTAGACCTTGGAAGTAAACAATTGATTGTTCCTGGAATTGAACCATACTGCTTATGAATCCTTGGTATTAAAATCTTACGGATGGGTACAGTTGTGTGTTTCTAAATCCTTAAGAATAGGTTTTTATGTCCAAAGTAATTGCATTACTTCAAAGGGAGGGATTAAGATGGAACAGTCCCAAATCCTGTCTACTTTTAAAGTTTTATGAGTTCTGTGGCATTCTAATCAGTAAAGTGAAGTAATTGCCTTGCCTCTATATCCTCCAGAACCAAAACTTCAGTACTAAAAAAACCAGTGTGTGTTAGTTTTCTTTATTATGTACCTGTGTGTGTTACCCATGTGAGAATTATGTTTTCTGAGAATTTGTATTTCATATTTTCCAACTGCAAAGGTCTTAAAGAATTTCAAGGAGTTTCTTTCAAATAATACAGGGGAAGGATTAGGACTGGGGGAAGACATTATTTGAATAGACAAAAACGAAATAAATGGTCAGATTTTTTACATTCCAGCCTTTATGTGTTGTTCTGCTTTAAAGGTTTCCTTGCAAGCAGCTGTTCTTATCATTTTCAAAAGTTAACAAACTGGATGACTCACTCTGTACTGCAGTTGGAGTATCTGCAGTGTGCTTGCTCTACATTTCTTTGCAGTGAAAGTCTCCAATAACACAGTAAACTTCAGACTGAAAATTTTATATAGAATTTTTCTATTTTTTTTAATAGTTTGTTATTTATGTGTTTATAATAAAGCAGTTAATGCACATTTGATGACAGTTTCCTCAGATTTATTCAGGGGATTTTGTGTGCGCTTTGGCATTAGATTGAAAAGCAAAGAGCAAAAAAATGGACCCTGAAATAGCTATAGTTTTGAATTATCTTTTGGCTGAAACTTACAACTGAACCTACAAAGTTAATCCAAGTTGCTTTTACAAATTGTGTTTCTTTGGATAAAATCTGGAATCAAATCAAGAGCTAGGAGTTACCAGTTTAAAAGGTAGGAATCAGTCAGCAGAACACTGTTAGTGAACTGTTGATGATTTTGGGGGTTTTCATGAGCTGTTCTCCATGTGCCATTGCATTTGTTCAACTTTAAAGAAAAAAACTTTGGTTTTGGATCTGGCTGCCTTGGAAGTATTTACTGACATAGGTGGAGCACCTAGTCTCAATGTGCATGAAGTCTTGCAGGGTACAATTTGTAGCTCTAAAGTATTGGTCTGGTTTTTTTTTTCCTTTTTCCTTGTTGTGCTCTCCTCTGAAAGCTGTAGAATTTCTCAATGTGGTAAGCAAAATGGAACTAACTACATAGGCATAGATATATAACATACATATTAACATATACCCATCGTTCTTTGATGTTTCAATCACCTCTTAAAACCACTTCTTGGTTGTTTTCTAACTCTGTTGGGACATCTTTGTGAGAGAAGGATTGTGCCTCCCTGCTTATGGCTTTGCACATTAATACATTAAGCGGATAGTCAATTAAAAGAACCAGAATACACTGTTTAACAGTTTAGTTTAGTAGTGTTAGGGCATAAAATAAAATTCGGTGCTCTAAGTGTTCGTCTAACTGTTCCTCTAAGTGTTGAGGGATCCTATAGCCTTATTGACATTGTGGGTAACTCCCCACCATAAGAAGGAACACATTATTTAATGTCAGAGGAATCATCTACTAACTCACTAGTTCTGTAATATGCTGCCTTGTGGTTTAAGCAGTAAGCTTGCATAACAGACTTGATTGATTTATCTTCCTCCATACTTAATGTATTTGTCATTTATAGCATGAGTCAGTGTTCGTCAGGGTAATTTGTCTTGGGTTCTTGTAAACAAAACTTTTCCATTTGCTCCCTGCTTCCTTCCCAGGCAGTCACCATTCGTGCACCTGTTTTGGCATTGCTTTTTGTCCCCCTCCCCTTTCCAAATACCTCATCTTTTCTTACAGCTCTCCTGCCAGGGGTCATATCCCACAGTTAAAGGATCATGGGTTTAACGATGGGCTTCTTGGCTTTTGTCTAAATATTCTCAGACTAGCACATTTCAGGGAAGTTTGTGGGAAATGTGCATTGTTGGAAATAATTCTTCTGTTGATTTTTTTTTTAATGAGCTTTTTTCTCTTAGAAGGCTTTTAATTTACCAAATAATTTTTTCCAACTTTGTTGTGTGAATAATAAGAGTGATAGGTCAAACTGTGGGCAACTTCTTGGGCAAACTCAGGAACTGGATGAGAGAAGTTAAGAGCTGGTACTCTTTTGCTGCTGTGCTTTGCTGCCTTGAATTCCTGGGCTTGACTCAGAGATGGAAGATTTTCACAGTAGGTGGCAGAGAGCTTAGATTAAACTTGTTTCTAGTGTTAAATTGTGCCTATAAGAACTGTTCTTTCCAGTAAACCAGTTGACGCACACTCAGTGAACAGCTGCACAGAGGTCTACTGCATACTAAGGAGTCATGCTGAAAATACGTTTTGTAGTGTTTCTTCCTTACAGTGAATTCTCACCTCCTTATCAGACTGACTGATGTGTAGGATAGCCTTCCACTTGCCTGCTTTCAACAGGAAATAAAATAGACCAGAATGAGGCAAAATGAAAAAGCATTTCTACTTAAGTTTTTTTAAAGATGGGGTACACTGCAATTAGTGTTCTTCACTAGTGATCTTCAGTTAGCATGTTTCATCCTAAAAATCCTGAAAGAACCCTGTAAAGCCAGTTGGCATGTGAGTATACATATCAGTTTAAGGACCACTTCATCCTCTGCAAGATTTATGTGAGCAGCTGTTGATTTCCATATCCTTTTGTGATAGGAGGAACTTGAGAAAACCGTGTCTAGTTGAAAGGGCAGAAGAATTTGTTCAGAGTAAATATAATTGCCTATGTGGGAAGTCAACCATGAAACCATGCATAATGTAATGAATCAATAAAAAAAAAAAGGTATTTAATGATCTCAAAAGGACAAGATAATACTTACACAACTGAAGTATGAGTTCTTTGTGTTCAGTTTGGGAATACAAGTACTACATGTTACTCTTAAAATAAACTTCAATTCCCACATGGAAAGTAGCTTTGTTGTTGTTGTTGTAACTGGATTATAACTTGCTGGTTAATACAGTTTTTAAAAAGGCTATTATGGATGCTTCATAATGATTGTTCATACAGCTTAAACTGACATAAAAAGCTGTATTCTGCAAGACGTAGAATGAGTATGCTAAATGCAAGCATGCTTGACTGTTTTAAAGAAACTAAGGTGTCTTGTGCCTTCCTTATGTCACCAGGCATTTACTTATCCTGGAAGGCTGAGCTGCACTGGGACAGTCAAGGTATTACATGAAACAAGCTTCAGGAGACCTAATGCTCTGTTTGAAAGGGACAATAAGTAAAAGTAATCTGCTAACGCCTGGAGGTGGATCATTGAGTCTTCACAATTAATATGGAAGAAAAATTTGGATAGTTGTTCTTGACTTCACATGCTCAAAAGTGTTCTTCCCCCACCCCCTATAATACATGGTTTATAATGAAGCAAAACAACACATTATCTTTTGTATCTCAGGCTGAATTGAAGATGCTGTACTATGAAGACTTGTTTATCTCCTCTTTTTTAGCTGAACTTGTGTAGGCTCTAGAGATAAAGCAGTGAAAGAGTAAATAACACACAACCAACCCAAATGTGGTAATTCTTATCAATACTAGTGGTGTTTACAGAAATTTTTTAGAAGTTAGTTAGAATCTAGGTCCCTGTTTCAAGTGTGAAATAGACACTGAGAAACTTAATGAATTCACTTGAATCCACTTGTATTATTCCAGCTTCACTGAAATGCTTCTAAAAATGCTCACACAATTTGTGCATGTGATGCAGGAAATCAGACATAAAAGCAATTCTGATCAAAATTTACATTGGGAATTGCAGGCTGTACCAAGAATATAGTACTAACAGTAAAAAACCATCCACCCTGGCTTTAGAATTCATTTTGCAGTGAATGGAGTACACACAAGTTGTACAGCAAATATTAATATGTATTTTGTTATATTGTCTCGGAAGCAATCCAAAATGCAGGTGTTTAAACAGTACCAATAATTAAACTTTGTACCAATGACTGTAGAAATAGGAAATACTTCAACTTGTTGAAAGCATCAAGAAAACTTTAAAATGCCAAGAGCAGATGTCAATAAAGCTTTTAGCTTACTGAGCAGTGGGTATGGGAAACATTGATTATTATTCTTATTTTTCTTGATGTTAGAGTTCAAAAACAACTGTCCCCTCAGTTTGCCTCATGGGAGCATTAAATTAGGACTGTGTGTGCATTGATTAACAATGTATGAAAGATGAATTGGGATTACTGTTTTGGTCTGCTGCACAAGGCAATGCTTGAGGGGGTACTGATTTCCTACCTCCTTTACCAGAGCTCTGTAATTAGCATCTACCTGTTTCCTAGCATTGATGCTAAGGCGGCTGTCTGATGGTGGCATTGATGTGTATGTGCATACTTTACTCAGTGGAATAATATTTGCTAGCAGAAGTTGAGTCTTGGATGCATCTCAGTATTATTTGTAAAAGTGGTTATTCATAGGACAATTCTGTAATCACCAATGTCACCTCTGGCAGGAATACTCAACTAGAATTAACAGATGGTACTTTCAAATATGAAACTCTGTATGTCCTGTGTTAAGAAGAAAAGTTGAACAATAAAAAAATAGGCAGATAGCTTTATTTCTTTCTGTTATGTTTAATTTGTGCCTCTGATGGCAGGCAGTTGTTACATTTAACTTTCCTTGGAGGCACAACTTGTTTCTGTGGCTTTATTTCTGGAAATGCAGTCCTAACGTTATTTGTCTCTGGCATAGTAATGTGTAGAAAGAGTTGCCATAAATACATTTCATTAATAAGTTGTTACCATAAATGAAGAGTAGGTAATAGAATTAAAAAAATATAGGTTAACTTCATACTATTGAGTCTTACTAATACTTGTGCTTTTTCATGTTGAAAGATGAATATTTAAGTAAAATAGAATATTTGCTAATGCCCTGAACCTCTGTAGGAGTTACTAATTCTTGAAGAGGTGATGTGTGTTGGTAATATTCAGAACAGTGAATTAAGATTAACTGATTTAAGATAGCTTAGGATCTTAATTGGTCTTTAACTCACAGAGTTGAAGAGCTGAAGAACAGATCTGACCTTGCTCTCTGATTTGAGATGTGTGTAATGTGATTGGAAACTGGCTTGCTTGTCCAATGTAGCTGTAGCTTTTGGATCTTAGTTTATAATGGACCACAGAAAACTCCACAGTTTTCTGTGGAGTTCTGTGCTTTGAGCCCACATAATTTGAGATTTAATGTTATGGTAACACCACCACACATACCCAACCCCTGCCACTTTCTGACAAACAAGATTATTTGTAATTAATTTTGTGTGTATTTCAACTTTGATTACCTGTTCAAAGATCAGTGGTCTATAGCTCTTCATAAAATAGACACGGGCTATTTTCTTTATGCTTTGCTTCTCAGTCAGTGAGTATAGAACTATGTGGACCAGAGAGATTTATAGACAGAGCTCCAGGCAGCAGAGACTTAGTGTCTAGTAAAGATCAGAATAAATTAAAAGCTGCATGTAAATTCAACAGTAGTTACTGGTTAATTAACTAAGAATATAGAGCCCTAAGGCCCCAGCATTAGTATTAATAGTATTAAGATGCTCTAAACAAGCTACCTTAGCTCTAAGGTATTTAAATAGCACAATTAGTTTATGGTTTATATACAAGGGATTGTTTCTTAAAGAATGTATTCCAGAGTTCACAGCCATAAGTACCTGGAGGATTAATATCAAAGTTTAGCACAGTAAAATTGTGCTAAACATGTTTTTTGACATGTTTTTGTTTGTATGTGTTCTGGTTTGAATATGACCAAATTTTCAAATATTAGTTGTGGTGCTTTTATGCTGAAGAAGCATTTTATTTTGAAGCTGGAGGTAGCTTTCCTAGCAGTCCTCCTGCATCAGTGTGTGGACTCTACAGGTGATTGGTGGACAGAGTCCATAAAGGGAAGGGACGTCCTGCTTCTTCATCTCCTTCTTTTTGCCTTCTGCACCATCTTTGTCCTTTCTCCTGCTTCTGCTGGGACACATCTTGAGAGACAGAGAGTTCCTCTAGAAGAGAGTCCCCATCCCCTCAAAAAGACGAGGGGTGGGGGCGAGCAATGGCCTTTGAAGATGCCAGGCAAAGGTGAGCTCTTGACTCTCTACCTCCCTTGGTGCCTGACCACAGGGCAGAAGAAACAAAGGCTCTGCATAAGGCCTGTAGAAAGCCCTTGGACGGGACTCCAAAAAGCCTGTTTGCCATAACGGGCTACCAACCATGTTGACTTTGTCTCCACTGTGCTGGCAAAGATCCTGTATACTCTTACTGAGAGAAGCCTCTGCTAAGAGAGAAACAGAGAGATCATAAATACTGATTTTCTAGGCCTTTGGCAAACAGAGAGAGAATCTAGAACCCTGTTGTATCCTCTACATTTGACACTGCTATGTCCTCAAAGAAGAGCCCCAAGCTCATGGAAGCTGGAATTATGCCAGAGACATCAGAGTGCTGATGCCTGCATGAGGATCGTGAAAAGGAACTTTTCTGCAAGCACAAAATGTGTATTTTGTGCTGTATTCATGCCACACACACACCCCCACCCCCCCCCATCCCTTTCTCTTCTGGAAGGTGGGGTGTGAGTGTGTGTGTGTGTGTGGTGGCTTGTGTGGTTATGAGTTTTGGTGTACACTCTTGCCTCAGACCTCTCATCTAAGGCCGAAACCCGATGAGATAGCTGTCTCCCATTTCTCTCAGAGTGTGTGTAAAGGCATTGTGATACAGTTTCTGTTTTACCTTTTTGACTCTTACTAGATTTTTCCTTTTCTTACTGGTGACAGGTTCAATAAACTGTTGTCTTTCTAGTAAAGTTGCTTCATTGCCTGTTGAACTCTCAGTGAGAGCTGGTGGTTGTTCTAAAACTACAGGCACCAACCCAAACAGATTGACTCTCTCCTTAAACCATTACAGTATGATACTTAGGTAGTTCAATGCTTTAAGGCATCCATGATTATGTCCCAAGTTACAGTAGGCTTTTTTTGCATCTTTTTTACACCTGGGAGCAGAGTTTCACAGCCACAGAGTATCATGTGCTGCTCAAGTTCAGCAGAGTTTGCTTTATGTCATGTTTACTTTTTGCATCTGCTTTGTTAGTGACTGTGGTAGTAGCAATTTATACTTCTGTGTTTTGTGGTGTCGCCATAACTGCAGTAGAAAGGCAATTAAAAGTGCAGCATTGCTATTTTATTTTTTTAAGTTTATAATATAAAAGAATTAAGGTGCTTGTGCTAATTTTCTGTGGGCCTTGGTGAAATTTTGTCTCGAACCTTGAGCTCTAGGGCACAAGTGGAAAATAGGTAACAATTAATTTGACAGATTTATCTGCTTTTTCTATTCATAAAAAGTCAGTATGGTTTTTTTGCTATTTTGGGGATATTTTTTATCAAACGTATAGTATGTTTTGCTGTAGTAAGTTAAATGAGATTTTATCTAACCTAAGCAGAAAATGAGTCAGAACTGATATTAACAGAATAGCTAAGACTGAAAAGTAAGAAATTGATTGATGCCTTCCTATTTCAGGGAGCTTTTCTGTATGAAAATGCCAAGTGAAATCAAACATGAAAAGTCACCTAAGAAAAAACTGAGGTTACAAGTCTCATTTCTAACAGTGCTATCAACATCTGCTTGGCTTTCATTATTTATGTAGTATTTTACAGGGGCTTTTGTGGAGGTAACAATTCATAGAATCATAGAGTCATTAGGGATCAGAAGGGACCTTGAAAGATCATCTGGTCCAGTCCCTCTGCCACAACAGGATCACCTGGACCAAGTCGCTCAGGAACTTATCTAGACGGGTCTTGAACATCTCCAGAGACCTTGAACATCTCCCCTGGGCAGCCTGTTCCAATGCTCGGTTACCTTCAATGGGAAGAAGTTCCTGCTGATATTTATATGGCACCTCCAATGTTCCAGCTTGCACCCATTGCCCCTTGTCCTGTCACCAGATGACATTGAAAAGAGCCTGGCTCCATCCTCCTGACACCCACCCCTCTTATATTTATAGACATGAATGAGGTCACCCCTCAGCCTCCTCTTCTCCAAGCTGAAACGACCCAGCTCCCTAAGCCTTTCCTCATAAGGGAGGTGTTCCACTTCCTTCATCATCTTTGTTGCTCTGTGCTGGATACCCTCTAACAGCTCTGTGTCCTTCTTGAACTTAGAGGCCCAGAACTGGACACAATACACCAAATACGATCTCACTAGTGCAGTGTAGAGGGGGAGAAGAACCTCTCTTGATCTGCTACCACCCCCATTCTGATGCACCCTAGGATGCTGTTGGCCCTTTTGGCCATAAGAGCACATTGCTGGCTCATACTTGGGTTTAAGGCTAAACACCTGTGTCTTATGTGTGTGAATATTCGCTGCATCTCACTTGTGAATGTGACAATATCTAATTGGTGTTGGAGTATAAAAGTTATTAAATCTTAACTTCTGTACATTACACTGTAGCTGCAAAACCAGATAAAATTGCACGTACGTGGGTGATATTTTTGTAAAAAATTTTTTAAAAATTATATTTAAAATACATTTTCTGCTCAGGAAGTGGTACTACTCTCTAAGAACCAGAGTTGCAGTTTTCACCTTTGCATCTAGTAAGGGTGATGCTATATTTTGTGTTTCAAAAACAACTTAGCTGCATTCTGAGGGGTAAGATACTGTGATTTCTGAAGTCTGAACTTGTTTTGTGTATGTGTAGAGGAGACATTAGATTCACCAGCTTGCATGTGTGTCTGGATTCCTTCTTGGGAGAGCAGTGATGTAGTTCTTCCTCTAGGTTGTCCTCAGTTCCTGTGACACTCTGCAGGGATGGCAGTATTCATTTCAATAGTGTTTGATAATAGAAAGGAGTGTTTGATATGGATATTTATTATTATTTCTGTAATATGCTTGTTTCTACTGGAAAACTTACTGGATACAGTTATCTGAATTATTCCAGTTGATGGGAATAACTGGTGATTTTTGAGCAATAATGAATGGGAAGATTGAAATTTAAGTTCTCCATCTGTGTTTTCATCTAATTAATCTCTACTCAGCAAGAGTCTCTTAAAAATATTTACAGTACATGCTAAAATGATTGGAGCCTTTATATAGGGACTGCTCACATAAATATAACAGAAAAGTAATCCAGTGCAAAACCATGTAAGGCTCAAAACACATGAAAATATAAATTCCACAAGACTTATATCAGGAACTGAAACATAAAGTACTTGTGAATAAATATGTATAAAATAGTTTAATAAAGGATTGATGTTAGGCACATACCTAGACAATAAACATTGTAGTAAGAGTTTCTATGATATACCATTTAGGTGTTCTGACGAACCAGGCTGTAGGGTTAATATCCTGGCTATCATCCCTCAGCTTATGTTACTTTGTGTAGTTCTTGAAAGCAGTGATTAATAGTAGATGTATGAAAAAAGAGATGCTTAGTTATAGGTGAATTCGGAATGTGCTGAAATTTTTTCAGGTTAGTTTTCCCAGTTGAGAAGTAGATAATAGGCAACAAGTTAGAGGAGGTTAATGAAATGAAGAGTGTTTGACAGATAAGTATTCTTTAATAACTTCTACTAATTTTTCTCCTTACTTTAATTTTTTTCCTGAATGTGACCTTCACCAGGAAAACAGAGCTGAAGTGCTATGACTGCAGTGCTTAGCAGTGACATTTCTTGTTTCTGTTTGAGCTTCCGATACTCTCTTTCATGATTGGAATTACCAGCTTTTTCAGATAGACTTCTTTTCTCTTGAATCATATTTTTCCTGGAGAAGCTGATTTGATTTGTCACTAAACATTTATTAAATGTGTGGCTTCGTATGGGAACTATTAACATAGTAGGTCGAAATTGAGAACATTCCTTCAAAAATAAGCTTCTGGGATTCACTTTGACTGGCGAGTTGTGCTACTTAAGTCACAGTTCCATGTATCTGTGCAAATACTCTGTTCAGACTTTAATCTGTTTCTCTTTGTTTTCACTTCTTTGAGTATTACACTTGGAAACTTGACGACAGATAACATGCAATCTGTTCTGTCACTGCCTGTGTTCAGACTGATGGATGGTGTGCCTAAAGAGAGGGACAAAACAAATGAGTTTTATCATCCTCCCAACAAATTATTTACCAAACAAAAATCTACAGAAGCTCAAAGTAGCTTGCTTTATTCAAGTTATTTGCTTGATATTGTCTTTGCAGGGGCTGTCATCAGTCACCAAGAGCAGTGGACTACTCAATGTCACCTTTAAATATGACAGTAAGTTACAAATTTTCATTATAGTCACAAAAATCAAGAACTTCATCCCAATTGTCGATATACAGCCACTCTTAAAAATGGCTTTAAGAATAGCATGAGCCCTATAGCATTGGCAGAATTTAAAACCTAGATTTGTTTCTGCTGGGTCTGGTGCATTATCTCTGTTCAATTAATAAAGTTATCTAATAATTTGTAGTAGTTTCTCCTTCAGATTGGCCTACATAATTTGCCCAGTATTTGGATGGAAAAGTTTAAAGAATGATTTTATTCTTTGAAAGAATGGCGTCAATGTTTGCTGTGTGCCAAATTATAGCAAGGGATTATTTCCAGCTTCAGACATCATTTCTTGGAAATGCAGTTCTCGGGAAAGTGGTGCAAAGTGTGTCTCATGGTAGAAAATGTGTAGTTTGTATTTGTATACCAGGCATATTTTAAAAATGTCTGTTTGAACAAACGTTAAAGATTAAGAGCATCTCTTAATCTGGTTGAAGTGGTTGGAACTTTTCATTAGCTACAGTGTTAGAGGATCAGGTTAGTGGAAAACTGCTGTGAATGCAGTAATATTCCACTTCAAAATTCTCCTAAATGGCTATGTCTTGTTTCATTTTTAATGGTTTTCATCACCAGTGCTACCTAGTCAGTAAAGTTGAGACTATTTTGTACATGGAGAGTTTATCCATGTTCGGGCGGTTAGCGGCCATTTTCGTGGTAAGCTGAATATAGTGTCAGGAGAAGGTCCAGATTTACAGCAGTGATGTTTATATTCATGCCAGTGCAAATCACAAGGTGGGTGTTTTGCCTACCTCAGAAATTACCTCAGATGCCAAATGTACGTAATGTTGAAAGCTTTTATCGGGAAACCTCACAGTGTTTTTGTTTCATTCTGATCTTCCTTCCGTACCTCTGTTTTTGTGTTTATTTCTGAATTTTTAGCCCTTCACTTTGATTGTTTTAAATCTGACTTGATATTAATATCTGGAAGGAAGAGAACTTAAGTATTTCAGATTGTACAAGAGACAAGTGATTGCTACAAAAGAGTTACACAATTTTTTAACCATAAATTAAAATGAAGTACTACAGTCAGAACAAAGATCCCCACAATCAGTCATCACAATGGAGCCTGTTAAGTTCCAGTATCTGTCATGGTTTTTCCATTAATTCTGGCACAAGGAATGGTGTTTAACGAATGACAAGTGTTAATTCAAAATTGTACTGGCTGTGTGCTTCCTGGACAAAGGAGTTACTGGAGATCTGCAGTCCTAGGGAAAGAGTTTGCTCATATCAAGACTGGTGAGTCTGTACAATATGAAAGTACATGAATAAGCCAGGTCAAAAGAGAGTTGGCTTGCTGGCTGTGATCTAGAGGTTTTTATTCTCACAGAGTGGCTCTACTGAGCTGCGGTTTATAATGTTAGGTTATTTATTCAGGTGAAAACCAAATGTTTGTATGATTTAGTATTTTGCATGTATTGCAGTAAAAGAAGTTTCTGGGGAAGTGTGATCTTTCCCTACTGTTTTCATCCTAATTCTGTTGATTTTTACAAAAGCAAATCAGTGACTCACAGTCAAACTTCAGACATTTGTGCTGTATTCCATTTTGGCAATTTGTCAGTTGAGCATAAAACTGTAGAAACCATGGTCCAAAATTTTAGGCTTGCTTTTAATTAGATCCAGACCTAGCAAAATCTGTTAGCTCAAACTTTCCATTGAAAGAGAATCTCTATTTGCCTAAAAGAGGATGGTCATGCTGTCATGGAGTTTATTTGTAGGAACAGAATTCTACAAACAGCAGAGTAAGTATCAACTGCCCAGCTTTTCACTGTTATGTAGAAGACCTCTTACGATAGCTATTAATAGAAAAAAGGCATTTTCTGAAAGTGTTTTTCAGTTAACAATTTTTTTTCTTTACCTTTAAGATCACACTTCTGAATTAAATGTGAATTCCCGCATTAGCTTATCATAACACTTGATTTGTTGGTGCAAACTCTCTACAGAGAAATGTACAACATATAGATTACTAGGTTTAATAACCTGACAGTAATACATAACCTGTTGGTTAAGTTTTTCTGAATTTTATTGGCATCACTATTTCAAAAGCAGAATGTTTGTGCATAAACATCTTTATTTTTACAGTGTTCCTCAGCTGTTGAATTCTTCAGTGCTTCTCTTCTTGCTTCAAAAGATGAGCCTAAACCTTTGTGATGTTTTAAAAGTAATAAAATTGGGGGCTATTTGTCTTACTTTTGAATACACAAAACATCAAGTTCAACAACAAAGTAAAGAATTTTTTTCTTGTATTTTTATTAATAAAAGTGGAGGTTTTCTGTCATCACATGCTTGCAGAGCTGTAACTTCAGGGAATACACTGTATTTTGTGATAACAAGACCAAGCTAGGTCTGACTGGATCCAGAGACAGGAAAATGGTCTGTGAGGATGTGGCTACTGGACAGATGACAGATGAACTGAAGTAGGGTCTTTATGGTCAGGATCAAGCAGTATTGTGGTTAAAAAGCATTTACTCTGCTTCTTGTTTAAAGTGTCACATTGCTCATCACTCTCATGCTGATCATTGACAAAAATTCTCTTGCTTAACGCACCGTGTCTGCACTGTCTCTTGCAGTGGTACAGGCTACAGTGGTATTACAAACTGGTAAATTCCTTTAGAGTCTTGTGAACTCAAGTTTTGTGGCTGGTGAAAGTGGCTGCACTCACTAATTTGTAAGGTTTTGTGCTTTTTAGTGTCTGAGACAAAAGCTTCATCTAGATTTACAATACAATATTTTATCGAATAAAAAGTGCACAGGTACTTCAGCTTTGAAGAAATGTAGGAACATAATTATTTATTTACATGTAAAGACATAGTTTCTGTTACAAGCTGCTTGAAACAATAAATGCTGTTGTCAGATTACGAATTACTTGCTGTGGTATGACATGAATGTCAGCTAGGATGCTTTTTGTTAAGGCTTATATCTCTGTATTTTTAGACTGCACACCTTTTCTGAATTCAGTGGGAAAACATGTAATTGGAGATGTGCAGAATATAACTATCAGCCAGTACACGTGTCATGAGCAGGTTGCGGTGACGATACTTTGGATGGCAAATGCTATTGGTAAGTAGGAGAGAAAAACACACCATCATAGGTCCTGCTGGTAAGTGTGAAGGTACTATGCGTGGAATCGCTGAGGCAGACGGCTTAACGTGAAAGAAATTCCTAACAGCTGTTTCTACTGTTGGTGTTTGTTGAGTTTTTCCTGCTCTTCACCAGTGTTTAGCAAATGAAAGAGTTTCCATCTTGAGTGTTGTTAATATTTGATAGAAGAATTTTAGCAGCAAAGGTGCTTTTCTCTATCAAATAATTAGCTAAGCACGATACAGTTTTGAATTTCAAAACAGAAATGTGCTTGTATGAGAAAAAGACCCTTGTAAAATACTCTAAAGTTGCTATTTCATGGTTCATACACCCTCACAAAGTTTTTTGATCAGGCTTTTCTTGGTAATTTAGTAAGATCTGGAAGTTCCCATTTAAGTGGTAGGATTGCATCCTAAATTATGAAATAAGGCTAATAACACATTTTTACTAAACTTGTAATAATTTTTTTAGTGTAGATCTACTTCTGTTAGACTGAACATTCTAGGTAAAAAAAGCTGCTATTTTTTGGGGGCCTTCCAGTAGTAAATGATACTTTCATAATTCTTAAAAGATAATTAACAACTTCTGGTATTTAAACAAATATGAAAATTACACGTAATTCTGTAGGACTGTGCAGTTGAAAGCATTTGGTAGTCTTCAGCTGTAGAGAAGATGACTCAAATCTCTGTGGGAGACAAAGCTTGGTGTCCTTTCTTGTAATGATCATAGGTTAATACTTTGCAAAGTGTGAGGACAAGTGCTGTTGAAACATCTCTGACATGGAGATTGGACACCTTCTCTTTCAGGGCTTTCTTGTCAGCACAAATCGTGCTTTTGTTCCATGGAAAATTAAGAACACGCTGGGCAACTCATGTTCTTTGTCTTTTACAAAATTATGAAACATTAAAAAACTCTGGCAAAACATTGATAAGTAGTGAAACAGAGGAGAAACAGAGGAGATTCTTGGAAATTTGTAAATTCTTAAAAAAATTTGACAAGCATAGCATAAACAGATTAATCCATTTTGATTTGTGTACTGTTTATCTTACAAAGGCTGTGGCAGTGTTTTTGGTAAATGTGTATTCTGATGTACTGAATGCTGTTGGAAAGTTGTGAATAGATGGTACAGTGGTAGTTAGTCTTGCAGAGATGTGGAGTGACTGATACCCTAGACACAGAAATATCACAGGTTAACACTGGCATTGTCCTGTGACATTTGCATCATGGTGATTCAGTTTAGTCACAGAATGAAGTCATTTCATCGTGAGAAGAACACTGCAAAGATTGCACATGCTGTTCTGAGAGTTGGTTCTGTTAGAGTAACTTGAAAGAAATGGGTGTAGTTCTGGCGTGAATTACAAGTAATTGGGAGTATTCATGCATTGGAATAAATTCCATTCCGTTTAAGTCAAGTTTTCTATTACCCTGTACTATACTAGAACTAAAGAAGTTGTTATCTCAGAACTGATAGGAAAGTTTTATAAAGGAGTATTTCCATAATTTGCCACCAAAATATTGTGTTTCATTATAAGCAATGAAGTTTATGTGAAGTTACCATAAAGTATTCCTGAGGGTGATGAAAGAAATAATGACTTCTATCACGGTGATAATTTGAAAGCCCCATTTGAGATGTGGGCCCCTCTACTCTAAGCATTACACAAGTATGTAGTAATTGCAGTCTTTGCCAAGGATTAAATTCTAACTGGGCATGATAGAAAATGGGAAGTACTGAAGCACAACAAAAGATTAAAACCAAACTTATTTTATATGACTTAACTTTTTTTGAAAGACAGATTTATTTTTTAAAGACAAATGAAAGATACTAAAATTACATAAAATACCAGATTGTGTGTTTTGAAATTTTTGTCTTCTATTTAAATGCTCCCCTGTTTCTAGGGATTGAATACCTGAAAGGATTTCGAGTAATACTTGAGGAGTTAAAGTCAGAGGGAAGACAGTGCCAGCAGATGTTTTTAAAAGATCCAAAGCAGCTTAGCCCCAGTTTTAAACGAACAGTAAGTTCTTTGTTTCATGAAACTTCCACTGTGCTTTAATTGTGTAAGTAGTCTTCAAAGTGTGTATGTGCTGCATAGTAACAGAAGTACATCTCTACTCAAATATATATAGTGTGCTGTTTACTAAGGTTCAAGTTGCTTCCTAAAGCAACTCGTTGTTCTTGTAATGTGTATTATTATGTATAATATTATTTTGCATATGATATATTATGTAGCACCCTCTCATAGATGCTTTCCTGATGGGTGATTTGTAATAGCCCAAATCCAACTCTGTATTGCAATTTCTTATGTCAATGTGTAATGGAGGGTTAGGTAAAGGATTACTAATATATTAATTTCTGTTTACGTTTTCAAAACTGTGGGCTTGTTTTTGAATGATGCTTTCATTTGTAATAGCTTAAAATACGTTGCAATCTTGTCTTTTTTTAGACAATTGAATCACAACCCTTTGTAAATCTGAAGTTTGAGACAGACTACTTTGTAAAGATTGTTCCTTTTCATTCCATTAAGAATGAAAGCAATTATCACCCATTTTTCTTCCGAACTAGACGTAAGTATTGCATGCAACATAGTATTGCTATCACTTCTTCACTGACAGGTGTGGTTTGTGCCCACCTGCCCCAGGTTAAGTTTAGGTTTCCCAACATACCCTTTTAAGAGAGATCTGTGCACGTGGATGCCATAGAGAAATCTGTGGTGTATTAGGTAACAACAAAAAAAAGGTCTCAGGTAGATGTGTTTTGAGATGTAGGTCTCAGGTAGATGTGTTTCAACTTCCTCTTCTACTGTGTGTGCCTGATGCAATCTGCTTTGCCTCACTAAGAAGTGCTATTTTCAAATTAATAAACCTGTGTTTCTCATATAAAGATTGGAAGGGACTTGAAATTATAACAAAGAAGCTAGGTTTGCAAAATATATTTACTCCATCATATTAGAGACTGAGAAAGAAATGGGAATATTGTCAAAATTATGAACACCCTTCTTTTGCCCTTGTTCTTTTTCTGTTCAAATAGCATAGTATGTGGATACTGTATCCTTAATAATTTTTGTGTGTATTTGTAGCATGTGAATTGCTGCTACAGCCAGAAAACCTTGTCTGCAAACCTTGTAAGTAAAGCTTAATACTTTGTGTATTCTACCAAAAGTTACTGTTCTTGAAGAGTCACATTTTTTCCAATTCATGATTATCTTCTCTGACAGACTGGAAGCCAAGGAATCTGAATGTTACACAGCAGGGTTTCAACATGCAGGTGTCTTTTGATCATGCTCCTCACAACTTTGGGTTTACATATTACTTTCTTCACTACAAGCTTAAGCATGAGGGACCATTTAAGCAAAAGACCTGCAAACAGGTATGTTGCCGAGTTGCAACTCTTAAAAGCACAAAGTATTTCAGCAAGACTTAACAACCCTATATAATACAGAATACTAAAACATAATACAGTTTAGTATTTTTAAACTATTTGGTGTTGCTTATGTAAATAATAATTGTATTGTGATAGCATTCATCAGTCAAAAGCAGACTTGAGGTCCCCATTGGAGATGAGTAGTCTAAGCAAATGGGAAGAGACTCTTCTTTCTCTTGAAGACCCAACAATTAGTTAGTGCTTCAAACTGCAGTTTATTATGTTTGTTACAGGTATTATTTGCTACTTTTTAAAAATTTACCTTTGCACAAATTAGACCACTGTAGGTGACCAATCTGAGATGGTTTGACAAGATAACTCATTTTAATATGTGCATGGAGTTAGGTTTTGTGTCTCTGTGCACAGCTGTGTGTCTGAGTCTCAGTGTGTGAGCTGCAGTTTGCTATATTAATTTCCTTAACGTTCGTTAGTATTCAGTGGCAACTTTGTTCTTAGTGGTCCACCTTTCACCCTAAGCCTCTGGAACCTAGGGAGTTTCAGGGTATAAAGTAGACCTTATGTATTAGACCGACTTCTGAAGATGTTTTGCATAGTTAATTACGCTTTAGTTCTTTGTGCAGAGGCTTGTAGTTGTGTGTCTGAGTGGAGTGCCTTCACTTTGCTGGTTTTTAATACAGTATGACACTGTATATTTCTAAACCAATGCAAGTGTATGTTTTACCAATATATGAATGTTTGTTTTAAAAATATATGAATGCCTTGCAGAGTGTTCTCTTTCTTTGATGTAGGAGCAAAACACAGATACTACAAGTTGTGTTCTTCAGAATGTATCTCCAGGGGACTATATCATTGAGGTAATATTTATAAATAGTCCTGTGCAGAACAGCTAAATGGGTAAGTTAGTGGAGAAGTCAACAGATATTACAGTTTTCCAAGTCATACTGGGAAAACTAGAATTAGGGCATCCCTACTCAAGTACTGTGGGCAAGTAAAGGTTTTTAGACAGATTGGTTTTGGTCTTTCTATAGCATTGCTTCCCAGAGTGCATAGAACTTGGTTCTCTGCCTTCAGGTAAAGCTGTGGTTCTGCATAATTATTAAACCTGCATTTTAATTTTTTTTTTCATTTAAAAAAATGGTAATTCTGTCATCTGGTCAGTTTTCCCTTGATAAAGGACACCATGTGAACTCTGAAAGATAATAATACAATATTAAACCATGTACAACAACAGATAAATTATCTCTCTCAATATTATTTTGTGATGCTTGTTATTTTTACCTTTTTGTGCAGTAAGTTTGTTCATGTTTGTTTAAGGGAAGCTATTATAGTTTTTTTACAGATTGCAGAAAATAAAAGGCTTTTTTTGTGGAAACTTAATTTTAATTTTTACTTTTCAAAGCTGGTTGATGACACCAACACAACAAGGAAAACAATGCACTATGCACTAAAACCAGGTATGAATGTTACTTTTTTAATAGTGTATAGTATTTACTTTTTACTTTTATTAATTCAGATTCAGGTCTAATTCTGTTGGAAAGAAATCTTTGTTCACCTGTGTCTGCCATAATCAAGGCTACTGAGGCAATTATGCAGTGATTTCTCTATTTTTTTTTTACCTAATGAAAAAAGTAGACCTTTGTACATAGACATCTGTGTCTCTGTACCTTTAGTACATATTAGATCAACATATAATTGGAAATACTTACGTGAATGTCACTGTTGTTGTATATGGAAGTGCTAAGAACTGAGGTTGGCACATGGATGATACCTGTGAGAGACAGGTGCTGTACATGGCAACAGGTGTCTTGCTTCAGAAGGAAATTGTTGAAGAAGCAGCACAGTGTAAGAGGTCCCCCAGAGGGAGATAGGGCTGTGCTGCCTGTCTTGACAGGATTCTCCACCTCTCTGTGGATAGGCTACCTCCAATAATGGACTTTACCTGGTAGACTGTGAGTTTCATGGATAGTAGATTCATATGAATTTTCCTTTTATTGCAGACTTTCTTATTACCTCTGGGTTTTCTTTCCAGGTATTTCTGGTCCAGGGTAGTCTCGTTTGCCTCTGTGTTCTTGAGTTGTGCAATTAGTTATATAAACTTACCCTTACAATATGCAGAATCCAATAGTGAACTTGCTTTATGCTTATGGCTGTGCTGCTTGGGCTGTGTTACAGCCTTGTCAAAACATATATACAAATATGAAATATTTTAATCGCTTGCCACTAATGCATGCAGTGGTGTGGAAATAATGTAATGAACCTTAGAGCAGCCTAAAAATGTTACCTGCCTATATATTTCAGCCATGAAATAAAATAAAGCAGCCTGGAAAACCTGTCAGGGGAATGCTCAGCATGTCTGTATCAGAGCAGTTACTGAGAAGCCAAGTAGGGATTTCAAAATAACTGCAGATAGAAAGCATGGCTGCACATGAAGGGAATAGGCAAAATGGACTGAACCCTAATCATATTGCTAAAGCTATTGAGTTCTTCTCATGGTGGTAGGTGTGGGTTGGCTATGCAATGCTTGCCACTTAGGTTACTCACATTGATGTTGTGGTGATGAGAGCAAACAGCATAAAATCTGGTTAAAATGAGTGGAACAGGGTATTTTATTCTACTGTATATTTGAGAATTACCTGATAGTATTGTGCTGTAGCAGTTTTGCATTTCTAGTGTGAATATTTGATTAGATAATTATAGCATATTGACATATGGCTAATTCTGCTTTATTCTTCCAAGTACATTCTCCGTGGGCTGGACCGATAAGAGCTATTGCCATTACAGTCCCCTTAGTTGTCATTTCAGCTTTTGCAACACTTTTCACAGTGATGTGCCGTAAGAAACAGCAAGGTAGGAGTGTTTATTCAGTGCAAACTTGCATTTAAAGATGAGCTTTTGCAACCAAAGAAGTCTTAACTGGTAGTTATATTACAGAAATACTTTTATCTTAAAAACTTTATTTTCCACTTTGGTCTCTTTCTTCTGGCAGCTTCTTTTGGGTGTTGGAAACTTGTAGCAACATTCTAATTGGTGCTTGATGGTAACTTGTTCCCACAGGAAGTATTGTATTACAAATATAGACTTTGCTGTAGAAAGGGGAAAAAACCAAACATGCTGTTAGAAAATATGTTTGGGTTTGGGTTTCTTCTTAGTTGTGAAAGTATTACATGACCATCTGCAAACAAATGTTTAAGGTATGTGAATGTACATATTTTCTTATTTAATTCAGACATGTCTAATCTGTCTTTATTTTAAACCAGAAAGTAAGTAAAGCCATGTGATAGTAATACAGTTCTCAGCCTTGTCTGGAATAATGCCTTTATCTGTTATTCCAGATTTATTCACTTTCCTGGAAGTTGCCTTTACACCTCATCCTAAGCCATCTTCCTAAAAATACTCTTTCTAATACTTACTTGCAGATGTTTCTCTAAATTAGATTCCATCCCGCTTTGCTGAATTCTCTCTCCTGTGTGTCCAGGAGTTGGCAAGCCACACTAGTAGCACTGTGATGTTAAAAATCAATTTGGCTTTTTTGGTAGAATCTAGGGAATCATGCAGTTCACAAATATGGAAAAAGAGATTACTTCCCCAAACTTCACACGTGTGTGTTATCCATATGAATTTTGGCAGTGAGGTGTACTGCAAGTGCTGTATGCCATCTGGGTGAAATAATTTTACCTTCTGGTCTCTGTATCCCTTTGCTCACAGTTAGCACAGTTCCAACAAAAAAAACCCCAGACACATCACTAAGGATTTGTGTATAGAGAGAGTTATTCCAGAATAGTTATTCCTGATGAATTGCTCTAAATGAAATCCATAGATGGATATTTGTATTTTGAAATACTCATGCTTTATTCTAAATTAGCTTAATCAACTGTAAAAGTAGATTGAATTAGTCTGGCATGAGACTTGACTTTCAAGTTGCAGCATAAAAGCGTATGTGCAAGGAAAGAAAAACTAACAGCTGTTTTGATTTAAGTTAATCACAACTCAAATTAATGTTCAATTAATGACCAAATGTGTGTGTATTTATACCAGAGAGAGATATTCTGAAGAAATCTGTGTTCCTGGAGTTCAGTATTCTTAGCTGGCTTATGATTTGTTGGATTTTAGAAAAAAAAAAAACCAAGGTAATTTTTGTATTGAAACCCCATGATGTTGATACATCATCAAGGCTTATGATATTTGAACAGACTGTTGAAGCTAGGTGGAGGTGTAACAAGCTCATTTTTTTTTGGTAAAATCAATCTTACTTAGGTTTTCTGAGTTGTACAGTAATAACTGCACATATGACTTTCCAAGTGTATTCCACATATGTAACAACATACAGGCTGGATAAATAGAGCATGTGCAACTTGTCTTCTTCAGGTTGAAATTATAAGAAAGACAAAGTCTTGAAATGATTATTATATATACACTAGTAGTGAGCCTTATGAATTTAAAAATACCCCAAACAACAAAACCAAAACAAGCTTCATAATGAGAACTCTTTCTTCCAATTTAGAAAATATATATTCCCATTTAGATGAGGAGAGCTCAGAATCTTCAGCTTATGCTGCAGGTCTCCATGTGGAAAGACTTCATCCTCGGCCAAAAATATTTATCTGCTATTCCAGTAAAGATTGCCAAAAGCACATTAATGTCATCCAGTGCTTTGCTTATTTTCTTCAGGACTTTTGTGGCTGTGAGGTAAGCTCAACATTTTTTGTGTAAAGTTTCTTTTATTAAAACCACACCCTCAAAACTCTTAATATGTGCATGAAAATGAAGTATTTCACTTCCCTTTCCACAGTAGTTATTTTTCTAAATATTTTCTGTGTAAGTTTTATTTACTCTAAGGAGTAGGAACATATCATAGCCTGAGTGAAAAAAGAGTTGTGGAAAATGTGTGCCATGTTAATTTTAGGACTTTCATTCAGCAGTGTTTAGCTTCTTTTCTTTAACTGCTTTTTCTGTTTGTTACATCTTGCATCTTTATAGACAGCAGCTACAAAGAGGTCCTGGTATCTACCTGATCTAAACCAGTATTCCTAAAATGCCTTCTATGTTGTTATCTTAAAGTAGTTGACTCTATTGAAATTCCTACTCATAGAGCAAAAAATAGACTAGGCGTAGAATCTCAGATTGTTTTCTAAAATCTAAGACATATAAGGCCTGTCTTTTACTTTTCAACTGTAAAAAGGCAAGACAATTTTTAGTCTGTTTTGGCTAGATTTTAAAACTGCCCCTGTGATTTTACAGATATGAACCGGAACTGGTTTTTTAACTGTACAGCAGTTGTGACCTCTGGTGGCCGCATATAGTTACAGAGTCGAGGCTTCATGTCTGAGATGTTCACAATTTATTAGGGCGTTCAAAATAGTTCCAGTAAGGTGTTCTGTAAATGACTACAAATAATTATAGTTCAGTATAAAATTTTATACTCAATGCATAATGTAACAGTTGCACAAGCATTTTTCATGTGTATTCGAATTGCAGAATAATAGTTGGAAAGAACCTTCTAGATCACTGAGTCCAACCGTACCTTCAACACCAAATAACCCCCTCTGTGCTTTCTATTATAGCATGTCATGAAGCACCATGTCTACACATTTCTTAAATACCTCCAGGAATGATGTCTCAACCACCTCTCTGAGAAGGCCATTCCAGTGCCTTATCACTGTTTCTGTAAAGAATTTCTTCCTAATGTCTAATACAAATTTCCCCTGCCTCATGTTTTCTCATAAACGACAAAACCAGTGGTACTTAATAGCTATTTGCAGTTATTTTACCATACTGAAAATCTTTCTCACAGATGGGAGATCAGACAGTAATTTGAAGAGCATAGATAAAAACAGACTCAAAAGAAAAACTGTCTGCATTATTACACCTTTATCAGAGCATCTTCCAAGCAGCTGTAAAATGCCTTTTCTTCCCCATGCACAGAATAGAATAGTTCCACTTGAAAGGACCTACAATGATCATTATACAATGGTTGTAACTGCCTGACCACTTCAGGCACGAGCTTCCTTCCTGCAGTGATAACAGTTGTCTTGAGCCTGTGTGTTGTAGGCAGCCACATACTCTTCTGACATTGTAAAAGTTTTCCAGTCTGATACAGTGGTACAGCACAGTGAAAGTCTTTATCCCTGGAAAAATAGTTGAAAGAAGACTTGATAAAAGGTTTTTAATACATGCCTATTACAGAAGCTCTTTGCATGGTATTTCTTTCTGAGACTACTGCTCATTCTGAGCTTTTTGATATGAAGCATTGTGCCTTTGGTCTTGGTGTACACAGACATTTCAGAATATGTAGACTGTTCCGAACCCTTGACAAAACAACTTTTATGACAAATTTTTTGGAGCTTTTTTATCAGAGATAGGCTGTCCTGTTTCACATCCTAACTGAAAGGACTTTCTTATATGCATCTTTGCATCTAGACATGAAAAGTCTTGGCATGAGGCTGGATTAATATGAAAAAGGTGATAAATTAATAGGGTGCTTCATTAATGTTTTGCACATTAAGGACCAACATAATCAACAGTTAAATTGTTTGAGGCACACACAATACCTTGTTTATTGTGGATTGATGGTACCTAATTTGATCATTTAAGTAATTTACTTTGTCCATCCACATTTCCTATGTTCTTTTTTTGCTGGAGAAATATTTGCTCTGTACCAAACCATCATGGTTGTATTTTTTAAGGAACTATGCACTTTTCATTGATACTTGGCTTTGTACAATTAATTACTTGTTGATGGTATAAATTTATATGTAACACAGGTATAATTAGGCATGTTTTTTATCAATATTAATTGAACAGCACGATGGGTTTATTTAGTAGCCACATTCCCTGCTTTTTGTGAAAAAAAGAAACAAACAACAGTCTGGGTTTTCCTTTTTACTTTAACAATTCATGCACTTCCCTAGCCTAGTGAAATACCCAGCCTCCACTTTTGGTGGGTAACTACTGACATAGTATCACTGACTGTAGTTTCTCCACTATCACAGCTGTGCTAATCATTACTACTTTATCTTTTAAAACAGCTTGGGGACAAACTATAGTTAAATTAGTGATTAATTCTCAGGTTTTGGATAAATACAAGCTGACTCACTGAGTAGAACTCACTAAAATTTTCCTACCAAATATGTCTAATAATCTAATAATGAATAAAAAACCAGAATGTTCTGTTCTTTTCCAGGTGGCTTTAGATTTATGGGAAGATCCAAAAAGTTGTAAGGAGGATCAGAAGGATTGGCTTATTAAAAAAATAAATGAGTCCCAATTTATCATCATTGTGTGTTCCAAGGGAATGAAATACTTCATTGAAAAAAGGAACTGGAAACACAAAGGGGTAACCAAAGATGCTGGAAAAGGAGAACTCTTTGTGTTTGCTGTGTTGACTGTTGCTGAGAAGCTTCGTCAAGCAAAGCAGAATTCAGATGACCTCTGCAAGTTCATTGCCGTCTACTTCGATTACTCCTGTGAAGGAGATATCCCTGGTATTCTGGATCTAAGTACAAAATACAAGCTAATGGACAATCTCCCTCAGCTGTATTCACATTTGCACTCTAAAGATCTTAGTGCACAGGATTCAGAGCTGTTTCCTGTAAACGTCAGTAAAAGAAATTATTTCAGGAGCAAATCTGGAAGGTCCCTTTATGTTGCCATTTGCAGTATGCATCAGTTCATTGATCAGGAACCAGACTGGTTTGAGAAACAGTTTATTCCCTTCTCTTCACCTTTACATTACCCAGAGCCTGTTATGGAAAAATTTGATTCAGGCTTGGTTTTAAATGACTTGGTGAATAAACAGGTGATGGATGGCAATTTTTACCTGAAAACAGATGTAAATATTATTTCAGCAGGGAATTCAGACTCTCACTGTATAATTCAGCACTTAAATCTTGGAGAAGATGTAGAACCTCAGGACATTCAAGGTGGTGGCAGCTCAGTTCTTCAGCCATTGTTACATGTTAAGGCTTTGAATCTTAAAGATATGCCTAGAGATTCTGGAATCTATGATTCATCTGTTCCTTCATCTGAATTATCCTTACCTTTAATGGAAGGACTATTCACAGACCAAACTGAAACTTCTTCTATTACAGGAAGTGTTTCTTCATCATCAGGTTTAGGTAAGAATACAGCACATTTTCAGAAATTATATTCAGGTGTTGTAAGTGTACTTCTACCATCTTGAAATAATTATGATAATGAGGAGGCATGTAGGAAGGCTGCAAAGAAAGGTAAGTATTGTATAAAGGGGCTGGGGGGAATAATGTTAGGTTAGTAAGATTTCACCTGAGTTAAATCACTGCTCATTCATTGACCTATTATTGGAGGGATGGCTCCTTTCTTCCAGCAACTCTTGGCATCTGGGGAACTTGGTGGACAGCTGTGTGGTTTAATTGAGAGGGTGATCCCATTCTATGATTAGATGAAGGATTCTTACAGAACAGCCATAAATCTAAAACTGGCATCCTGTTTTGCTCCAGCACATACTAGAACCTTTAGGGATATGGTTAACTCAACTTTCAGGCTTCTCATTGGATATGGGGCTGGGAGGAAAGAACGCAAATGTTTCTGTGGAGGAATTTAAATGCTAGGGAGACACACTGTAAGATACACAGCTTGAATGCCTGCAGTTAGAAGATGTAAATAATATCACAGTCTGAGTAGAAAACTGATTCAGTCTTACATTCAACTGGCATCACAGCTGCATCAGCGTGAAATGTTCCAGCAGTTGTATTCACAGGGTAACACTGCTGTTTGCTGAGATTTTCCTTAAGCAGTTACAAGAAGTGAATATTACTTTTTGATGTATGCTGGTCTGCTTTCTCAAATGAGCATTGACAAAAAACTCATTTATTAGGCTTGGCTCTTGGCTAAGAGATGTTTTTGTTTCTATTAATCAGATAATTCATAACTAAAGTTTGATGCCAACATTACCTCAGTGAAGAGAATGTAGATGTTGATGTACAGATACAGCGTCTCTATCTATAGGCTGGATAGTCCCGAAGTCAAAATAACTAAAGCCTGACGGTTTTACATGGAAAAACACAGATTTATGGAATTTGTGGGGAAAAATTACAGGTGATACCAGTAAGGGATCTAGTGTTGGATGAAAGTAGGATGCTGGTTTAAGATTCATGGTCTCTCTGTAAGAACACTTTACCAGTATTCCTGTCTGAATTCAATCACAGAGCTGTTAGCTGGGTATCCCAGCTGTCAGGAAGACACTGGAAGAAAGAGGCAGTCTTTCCAGTAATTAATTCTCAAGTCACATACCTACTTGTTAACATGTTTCAGCTGTAAGCTGAAGCATTATAGCACTAGCTGGTAAAGTTGTGTCTAAGATAGGTGTTGTAACATCTTAAGAAACTACAGTTTTTTCTGCAGTTTTTGTATTCACTGTTGAAAAACACTACCCTGACTGACTCTCAAACCCCCACTTATCCAAACCGCAATCCTAATTAGGTGTGGGGTACAAAGGAGACAGTTTCTAGGATGGACCATCATCTGCCTATTTGAGTGCTAAGCATTGAATGTTTTTACTGTTTCAGGCATGCTTTTTTTACTGTATCAGCCCCACTGTTTATTAGCTTAATAAAAAACCATAGTTTTTTTAAGCTTTTATTCTCGTTTTAAGAGTTGGGCATATCATACTCAACCTTCACAGTAACATTTCTGTTCTGGCTACTTCCTTTTTAAATCCATTGTCTTCAATCTTCAGAACAGAAGTGAATAGTTCTGTCTCTTAGCATCTCAGGCTAGATCTTTCATTTCTTTAAAGGCCAGTTTGCTTTGATCTTTGGTTTTGAAATCATAAGTCACATAATTTGTAATGCTTGCTAACTTTCCAGTACCGTTCACTTGCAGATAACTCATCTGCAAAGAAAAGATTCTCAAAAGACATCATCATATTTGGCATCATCAATTGAACTTGAAACCAGATAAATTTTGAGCAAGTACCAACAACCAAACCTTCTCTGAGAAAGCCAGCCCGGGAAGAAAGTTTGTATTAATCGTTGAGCTAAGGAGTTACTGAGCATGACAGTTTGCCTCATGAATGGCATTATTATTGAGAGGATTTTCATAAGTTTTATTTTCATTGTTTCTAAATGTTGACCAAATATAAAATCAGTGTTTCAGTTAACTTTATTTCCTTTTACAGGGGAAGAAGAGCTTCCTGTAATCACTGCTACAAAATTCTTAGTGCCTGGAATATGTCAAGCTGAACTTCATTGCCATATCCATGCTGACCAACTGCAGGCTATTGCTCCTTTATAATCCATTCCCACATTGTTATGCATTGCCACTTTATTGACAGCCTGTTTGTGCTTTAACTACCGCACTGTCTCAGCACTAAATCTACTTGAAGGAACAAATACTCCCCAAAGATCTGTTACTTTTAAGGGATTTTTGTTTTATCACCAGTGAACTTGAATCAGTTGATCTTTTTATATAAAGTCTTTCATAATTTTAAAAAAGCTGCGCAGAAAAAGAATAAGAATTCATTTTGGAATTATGCCCATTATTGCCTTGAATGCCATGTGACAGAACAGTGTTTACAGGTGCCATAATAAACATTTTTTTTCCTTGCAACTGGGTGTAAAATAGCCTGCAACATTAAGTCTGAGTAAATTTTGTAGGTTACACTCTAGTTTTAAGTGCTGATACATTGAGGTGAATGGCAGTATTGTAATGAATGAGAGCAGGATTTTTTCAAAAGCAAGTTAAATACCAAAGGTTTCCATCAGAAAAAATTTTTTTCCTCTAGAAATTTTTAGGCTCCTTTCCTCACAGCCTGCTTTCCCAAAAGTTAATGTGTCTCAGTATTTACTTTCAATAAGTACATCTCCCTCTTCTGTATGATTTCCCTGTCTAATCTCCAGAATTGCTGTGATGATTCACAATCAGAATCATACTGAATTTCAAGTGTCATTTTTCTATAGACAAAAGTATATATCCTGTATTTGTTGAGTGGTACCATGGAAACAAAGCTTCCTATTTCTTTCTGGGAGGGTTACTATAAAGAATAGTTTAAAGATTGGGGGAAGGAAGACCAAATTTTGTATTTCAGACATCATCCTGGATTTGCGCAGCCATGATATGAGTGAGTTTTGAGGGGGTTTTCACACTATCTTTTAAGGACAAAAATGCATGGGGTAAAACAAGGCAAGCAGTTAATGGTGGTACATCTTGCAGTTGACACTACTTGTCATTATTTAGTGATTAAGATAGTATAATATTACTAGGTTATATTAGCAAAAAAGCTAAAAATACAAGTGGACAACTTCATATAAAGACATGCGAGGAGCTGGCAGTTTCTTAGCAGTTACCTGGTACAGGGTGACTGCTGTTATTTTATGCTAAAGATAGGAAGATGTCCTGCTTCCTTTAAACTCAGTAACAGAACTGGTGTTATTTAATGGAGTGAGATGTTAGTTTTCAGCTCTAACAAAGCTCAGTTTTGAAAACAGATGAATGACCATTGCACAAAGAATCACTTGTTATGAATGTTTTTAATTTTTTCTTCAAAATTTGCTATACAATCCTGCAAATCTTATTTTTTTAATTATGAAGGGTCTGTACAGATTCTAATAAAATCTGTTTGTGGGAAGAGGGCAAAAATAATTCCTTCATTCCTTCTTAACATAAGGTGAAAACAACATGTTATATGTACTCAGAAGGAAATTATAATTAATTGAGAAATTAAATTAGGACAAGCCCACACTGAAAATATTCACAGCTGAGAAAAGTATCTGATTTAGTATAGGGCTTTTTAACAAAGCCACAGTATTAAAAATTAGAAAGATATTCTGTATATTAAGATCCTGGATAAACAGTACTAATGTCTGGATTTTCTCTTGAGCAACATTAACAGAAGAAAATCCTTGGAAAAAAATTGTTTAAAAACCTGAATATGTGTACACATAATAGAGGTTAATTTGCTGCTGTGTTCAAGCATTAGTAAACTAAACAAAATGTTGAAAGTTAAAGGATTCCTTTAATTTCTACTAGACTCAAGTGTGCAGATATTTTTTTAATTTTTTTAAAATGTATTTTCTAGGAGGGTAGAAAAAGGATTGGAAAGGTTGAAAGTTCAAGATCCAACATGTAGCATTTGTTCCTGTACATAAATGCATCTCCTGTTGCAAATAAAATGCATCTGCCATTTACCGAAATAAATATTTTGTAAAACCATAATTTGGAAGTTAAATGTAAAAATAAATGGTTTTCTTAATTTTCTTTCAGTGGGCCTTTCTTAATTATATAAGGTGACTTAAGAGTCCAGTTGTTTGATGCCAAATGCTTTGAAGGCATTTGTGCACACCGCACAAAAAACCAGACTCTGTACATCTGGCAGTGCAACAGATATTTTGGTGGGTGCTTGATATAACTAAGCACTTATAAGAAACTTTTATTTTCTAAAAATTCGGTAATGGACAGAATGGGTCTGATTGGGTTTTTATGTTTTTTTTTTTAATAAAACTGCTTTGATCAGATGGTGTGTAGTTGTTCTTCCTGTGTCCTCCTTGAAGGGCTTCTACCAGTACATGGTTCTGCAAGTCAAGTGAAACCTGTGCATACCAGCTACAAAACTATAGTAACGTAGAGTAGATTGATGTTGTCAACGAGGATGTGATAATGGCCTAAGATTTATATGCTTTTTGTTTCATCCAAGTGAATTTCAGTGCTTTTCCAGTCAATAAACCCTGCAAGGGTAAAAATTGAAAGCACTTGTATTTCTTATGTTCCTTAGTTTTATACTGGATTGTGTTTGGTCTGGCACAGTGAAACTTGGAATGCTATAGAAAAATCTCTAATGAGTCTGTAGAACTTCTTATTATTGAAGGCTTGGACTTGGTTAGTTAATAACAAAGTTTCCATACATGTTAGTGATGTTGAATTGACAGGATCACGTTTAAAATTTTATATCTGTTGTCTTCTTTGGTATTCTATCCCACAATTCTTGGTTCTGCTTCTATCACCAGGTAAATGAGACAAGGTCACAGGAATAGTTGCACAAGCAATTGAAAATGGAATGTGATGAGTACTTCTGTTTACTGTAAACTCTTATTTTACTTGCTGTTATCTGTTGCTATTTCTTGGACTCAAAAAAAACCCAGACCAATAGTGAAATTATAACAAGGTAAAGTTTCATTCTTTATTTTTCCTAGAACCTTAATTAGGAGTCATTTACCTGTGATGCTTATGGGCAGCTGCACAGTAGACAATGATTTTATACTTAGAGCATTCCATGGAAAAAGTAGATTGGTCATAGTGTCTTGTTCCCTAAAAGCAAAAGAAAAGGAAATATTTGTTTTTGCTGTCAGATGTCACCTCAATGAGCAGAAATGGAAGTGCTTGCCCATCACTGTTTTGGGTGATTTTTGTATTTTACTTTGGGAAGGCTAGGAATAACATTGATATTCATTGCTGCGGAATTATCAAAAAAACTGGGGAAGGGGGAACTTAGTTGTATATAGTTAGATAGGAGAGTTTATAATAAACTGATAATAAACATTATACTAATTGGCACAAGAAGAAATACACATTCAAGGTTTGTATATCAACAAAATCAAACCACTGGTTTTCTAGAACAATGGTAAGTTCACTATCCTTTACAAAGAATGGAAGACAGAAGTAGCATCAGTTGTATCACAGTATCACAGTAATGATGAGGCTGGAAAAGACCTTAAAGATCATCCAGTCTAACCTAAAACCAACCAAGTACACCTAAACATCTGACATCTAGATCATACCACTCAGCACTTCATCCAACCTAACCTTAAACACCTCCAGAGACAGTGTCCCAACCACCTCCGTGGGCAGCCCGTTCCAAAAACAGATCACTCTCTCAGTAAAAAACCTCTTCCTAATGTCAACTCTAAACCTCCCGCAATGGAGCTTAAGACTGTGATCCCTTATCCTGTCTCCGGTATCCAGGGAGAAAAGACCAACCCCTGCCTGACCATAACAACCTTATAGGTGGTATGAAATGCTGTCCTGTGGGGCTGCTGATTTGTCACAGGGTGCAAAAGATCTACTTGTAGAGAGGCAATCTTACTCATAGAAGTCAGGGATATTTGTTTCATCATAGTCTATAGATTGGGATGTTTCCTCCACAGGAGAAGTGCGCATCTGTAGTTCTGCATAATTGTTAATGCAGAACCATGTACAATCCTGGTGCTAATTCCGTATTAATATCTTGACTGTACATTGACATCAAATTGTTCATAGAATTCACTCTAAATAAGAGTCAATAATGTTTCTGATGACATTGTACTGAACACAGAATATTTGTTGATAACAGTGTGATTTCCTAGGGAATGTACTATTTTGTACTTACAGGCATGCAGCCTGAGATTATACAAAGACAGAGTCCTTAATCACCTTCAACAGGACATTAAAATTACATATGAAAACTACAAATAGAAGTTACCTCTACAAGGCTGAAAAGATTTTATTTCTAATCCAATTATAAAGTCTTAAACTTGTCAAAGGCTGGATGCCTAGCACAGCAAAAGGTAAAATTAAACCTTCAGGGAACTGACCTGGTTTATTTATTTATTTGTACATAGCTACCACACTGAATTGTGTTTCAAAGCAAACAGTTTCCAGAAGGATTTTACATCAAGGAAACAAGTGTTAAGAATATTTTTACCACAGCTAGCTTCTGCCTGTTAAAAGATAATCTACAGTGCAAGTTGTAGAACAATAATCACCATATAAATGTCTTTTCCAATAGCATTTTCAAGGGCTTTTATTTGAAGGCTGTGTCCACACCCTTTTTAGTAATGCTTTATTTCTCAAATGATTCAACCAACTTCAGTGAGTCTGATTATGAAATCAGATACTATATGAGTTGGATGTACATCAGAGTTGTTTGGTGTGTCAGAATTCGGATCTCTTTCTTCACAATCGTGCAGCTGGGGATGTGAAGGCCATAAACAAGTGTTACTGACCTCATATGATGTTGAAACTGCATAAGAACAGGGATGAGGTGGTTGTCAGCTGAAGATAGTGGAGGGATTCATATCTTAGTCTTAATGTAGAATGATACGTCTGGTTTTAATGAATCTGTAATAATGCTTCTTTCCACAGTTTGTAACCAGGCAGTGCTATTTGGCTAGAGATACCCTTGCAGCTTTTGCTGTTTGGATTTGTTCCATAGACTTGTGTGGACAGAACTGTCAACAGGACACAAGCTCTGCTGGCAGTGGGAAACAGCAAGAACTGCAAGACCTAGGAGAAGTAGATTTGGTGCAGATATTAAGCAGTATGTTGTATTTTCTCCATGCCATCCCAGAGACACCTGAAGTGTGAGTTACCTGAAGGCAACCTTCTGACAGACTTCAGGGCCCTCCTTGTTTCAACCCCTTGGCACTGATGGTGCTACTTCTCTAGAAGTGCATTGCTTCATATGAATCTGGTTTGCATTTTTTATGAAAACTAGTGATTTCATTGTTGTCATTTACCTCATTATTTTGAAATAAGCATGATAAGACTTCATCTTTAGCCAAGTCTAATATAGGAGTTATACCCACACAAGTCATTAGTCATTGATAGAAAGGAAACTGTCTACTTGTTATTGTAGCTTTTGCAAAAATAAAAATGCCAGGGTGTGATTTAGGTGTTAAGAAGGAAACCACTTTTGGAGAATGACTGGACAATATCTTAGCTATCTTTAGCTTTGCTTTAGCTACCTTCAGGCCTGAGAAATGCAGGCACATTTACTTGAATATATCTGCACTTATGCTTAAAGTAGTTCAAAACAAGATGGTTTTTAAAAGTGTATCTGTCTGTGTACTGTAAGATGCTTAGTATATTTAACAATTGCATTATTTTACATTCTAAAGAAAAACTCATGGCTGTTAAGATTTGCAAATTCTGACCAGACAATTGTAAGAAGTGGTATATATAGTTTATCATCTTAAACAACCCCCAGAAATTACAAATCAGTAATTGTTAAAACATGTTAGGTCTCCCTGGACAACATTTTAAGTTTACATGGCTGAGCAAACTGCAGGATGTATGTAATTTCAGCACTTATATCAACTAATATTTGTACCCAAATTGAAATTTTGAGGACACATAAAATACTTCAGAAGTCTCTAAACAGAGCATCTATTCCCATTTCCTGATAGTGAATGCCCAACTAAGCTTTAAAACAGGAGTCTAAAACTGGCACTTTTTACTTAAGAGACATGTTAAGTTCTTAATAAATAATTGCTGCCTATTGCAGCTCTGCACCACTTCAGTGCCACTGCCAAAGCAGGGGATGGGAAGTCTGAGTTGCAATTTTCTTGGCAGCAGCCATGAGAGAAGGTTGATGTTTCAGGAATCAGTCAGAAATTATCAGACCTGAGCAGCCTCAATTATTTCTCTGTTCTGCTAATTACATAGATTCTGCTGGGAGCCTGAGTTGTATCCATCACATAGTGTTGATTAAAACCATAAATTCCTGTGTAGCTAATTTTACCACGGATCTTCAAAAGTGCCAGGTCTATTATATCTGCCTAATTTAAATGGATTGCTGCTTTATGAACAGAATAAAAAAAGCAGTTGTAAAACTACCATGGCATCTTTTTTCCCAGTTGAATTTTCCCCAGTTTAAAAAGCATTTAACTTTAAAAAAGAGTTCCTTTACATTTTTACTTTGATTTTTACCTATGATTCCAGAATGTTTTCATACTGTGTAGAGTTCAGAGTCTTTAGTGTCCCAGACTGAATTAATTCAGTGGAATTTAAGGCATTTACTTGAAACAAGGTCTGTTATCTGTATGACTATACATTTCTAGCCTCAACTAGAAACCGAAGAACTAAATCTCACTGCAAAATACTAGGTTTTAACTCGATAATCTATTATTTTATAACTACACAGATGGTCCATTTAAAAATACTTCTGGTGTCGCTGGGCTGCAAAACCAAGTTACTTTGCCACTTTTATTGTTTTCTATAGGATGTTTTATGCTGGCAGTACAACCAGTGAAAAAGACCATGTAGTTTGAATGTAGTTTTGAATTTGTGTGGAGTAATGCAGTTGTTAATATGTATTGCTATACTGAATTTCTACTGGCCTATAGACATTAGGCAGACAGTAAAGTTTCTTTCCCAGGCACAGTGCAAATGCTCTAAGGAAAGATAGTCTCTCATCTAAATTGCTCAGTCTACTTGTTTTCAGCTTCACAGTCCCGTTTTAATTTTCTAATGAATAGTGCTTCCTAGTGTATTTTCATTCCACTTGTCCTAGACAGGCCTGTTCAAAACTGTGCATTGCCACCACATTCTCCAGGTTGTTGATCTAATGGGACCTACACCTGGACATTGGCCGTGCTTCTCCTTTGAGATTCTCAGCGGGGGACTAGCGCTGTTTGCCATTTTGGCTCGATTTCTTCCCGAACGTGTTGAGCACTGTCGTGCCGGTGGGAACACTGCTTCCCGGGCCGCGCAAGCCGGGCACAACCACAGACAGCGGGGAACCGGGCGGGCCCGTCCTCACCTCCGCTGTTTCGCAGGTCCGGAGTGGCTGAAGGGGCTCTACGGGATCCCCGCCGGACACCTCGCCGCTGCGGTTAGTCCATACGGGACGCGGGAGTAAAGGAGTAGATAGAAGTCACGAAAGTGGAGTTCGGGTTGCTGTGGGGGGGTGCCTGGCCCGCGAGGGAAGGAGGGCTGGGGGGCGTACCCCTCCCGCGTCTCCTCCCTCCGCCTCCCTTGACAGCGCTGGGCTAACCCGAGAGTCGCCTGCGTCTAACCGCACCGGCTGGTAGCGGCTCCCCCTGCCCTGTCCCTCTCGCTTCACTGGGGCAGCAGCTGCGGGAGCCACATGCCGGGGGCCGAGGAGGAGCCGAACAGTGCGAGGTAAGGCGCTACTCCTTCGGAGCTAGGCAGGGAGTGGCCGGGAAAGGTTGGGCTCGGCTTCTTGGGCATCTGGGCGCTCGGAGGGCAGCGGCTGTGTCGGCGCTGCTCGTATCAGCCAAGGGGGCTTCGCATGGGGCGCCATGGCCGCTCGGGAAGGGCTCCTGCCTGCTTCTGGGGATGAAGAGGGGCCGCGCCCTTCCCCTCCATTGCCTCGTCCTGCACTCCCGCCCACTCTGGCCGTGCCCGGGAGCGGGCATGGAGCACTTCTCACCGGTATGAGCAACCCCCACAGCCTAGCGTCGTTAAGGTCGGTGTAACGCGCGTGGGAGGGAAGCGAGCAGGCTCCCCACCTGATACACCCGCCTCCTGAGGGAACACCCTTTGCCCACCCTGTCTCAAAGATCCCGAGTTCGGGCAGTGTGGGGCCCTGAGGGGGAGGCTGGGGGCTGTGAGCGCTCAGTATCGCTCCCTCTCGTGGAAGCGCAGCCGGTTGAGCTTTTGTTTATTTTTGCAAGAACTTGTAAGTGTTCGTCCAGGGACAATTCTCGGTTGTGAGTGTCGGTTCAGAAGGAAAACGCCCCCAAGGAGGGGCTGGAGTCCAAGGTGGCTATTTAAAGGCCCTAACTATTATAACTGCTGCTCTGAGTGTTCCAAAGCGGCCCCATCGCTCGACCCTTCCCTCCGCTTAGTGCAGCCTCTACCGGGCTGGGGGAGATGAAAGAGTATAGGAGAAAGTGGTAAAAGCGAACACCGAGTTGAATCCCTTTAGGCTTGTGAAGTGAGCCCCAGCAAGCGAGTTTGAAAGAGGGACAGCACGGAGCATCCTGAATTTAGTTAATGTTGGGCAAAGCCGGTGAAGGTGCTAACGCTGTGAGGAAGTTCTGACTGGCTCCAGCCAGCGTGGCCATGCCAGTGTCCTACCAGTTATTTATCTTACTGAGGTGGTTGTCAGTGACCAGAACTTGGAATTTACTAAGGAACCGTTTACATTAATGCAAGAAATTAAACTTTGTCAGCTGATATCTTTATTCTGCTCTATGAATATATAAATATTTATATATACTGTTTCCCATGTGTGCATACATACACTAATGTATAGATAAATGTTATACTTTAGTACCTTGTGTGCTATGTTTTCATAGTGAGAGAGTTAATAGATTTAATTTGGTTCCACACTCAGTCCTGTAGCATGTGCTGAGGTCTGCTGAATGCATCACGTTAAGAGGTGGGTGCTGTGTCTGTACAGAATTTGAAATCAGAATAGAAGCAATGGGTTGCAAAACAAAGGGAGTTAAAATATGTATTTAATTTTAATAGGTTTTGTAGAACATAGGTAGGGGAGTATGGGGAAATGAGTTGCCGCAGTGTACATGAAGTAAAGAATGCACAGGAGTGTCTTTGGCTTGTCATGTTATCTTGTTTAAGATTTTTACACTTACAACTTGCTATGTGTTCACAGTAAACATTTATTAATTAGTTTTAGAAGGCAAAATACCATGTTGTTTTGAACAAAAATACATTTCACATCACAGTCGTGCATATCAGTTAGCCTGTGACAAGGCCTTGTGACCCACAAAGACACTGTGACATTCAGTATTGTTCCCTGCACACTTTTTCAGACCTTTGCTCTGTTTTGAATAGCGCATTTCTTCTCAGTCTGCCTTTGTGTAGACAGTTGTTCTGGTACAATTCCAAGTTATGGGAGTTGTGTGTGCACAGGATTTGGAGGTGTATTGTGCTGAGTCGCTTCCAGCAAGTGGCCAGTGAGACCACGTGTCCTTAAACAAAAGTCAGTTTTGTTTTACTGTTGGTGAGTTGAAGTGGGTAATACATGATTCTGCTTGGAAGTTAATATGTAATGTCTTAGGAGCTAGTTTTTTCTGTGTTAAATCTTTTGCTTTAGGTGCTAAAAAAATTGACCTAAACTCTTAAATTATGTTAGGGTTTTATTTGCATGTTTTTGAAAAATAGCTTTTCAAACAATTTTAATTTTTTAGTATTCTTTGTGAAAGCATCTGCATACTGCTACAAATGCTGTAATAAATGCATTTATAATCCTTTTGGAATAGTTTGTGTGTGCATTTTATATTGCAGACACCATAACACTCTGTTAAATATGTGCATTTTGAGAAGTTGTTTTGTTAACAGTTGTCTTTTTGCCTGTGCAATATGTAGGGAAACTGGTGAATGGTACATTTAGTGGAAGACTAAAGGATTTAGTCTTTTTTTTTTGTTTACCTTAATTAATCTTTGTAATGATTAATAATATATTAATGTCATCTACTTGTTTGGTTTTGTTGAAGGGGATTGTATACACATTGCAAAGGCATCTAGGTTTTACAGATAAATTACAGTATCACAGTAATGATAAGGTTGGAAAAGACCTTAAAGATCATCCAGTCCAACATAAATCCAAACAAACCAAGTAAACCTAACATCTAGATCATGTCACTCAGCACTTCATCCAGACTAACCTTGAACACCTCCTGAGACGATGACTCGACCACCTCTGTGGGTAGCCTGTTCCAAAACCGCATCACTCTTTTGGTGAAAATCCTTTTCCTAATGTCAAGTCTAAACCTCCCCCAATGGAGCTTAAGACTATGACCCCTTGTCCTGTCTCCAGTGTCCAGGGAGAAAAGACCGACCCCTACCTGATTACAACCACATTTTAGATAGTTATAGACAGCGAAAAGGTCACCCCTGAGCTGCCTCTTTTCCAGGCTAAACAGACCCAGCTCCATCAGCCTCTCCTCGTAGGGCTTACCTTCCAGCCCCTTTACCATTCTAGTTGCTCTTCTCTGGACTCATTCCAACACCTCAACATCCTTAAACTGAGTGGCCCAGAACTGAACACAATACTCCAGGTGCAGTCTAACCAGTGCTGACTACAGGAGGAGGATAACCTCCCTCGTCCTGCTGGCCACACCATTCTTAATGCAGGCCAGGATGCCATTAGTCCACTTGGCCACCTGCACACATTGCTGACTCATGCTAAATTTGCTGTCCACTAGTATCCCCAAGTCTCTTTCTACCTGAGTACTCTCTAAGAACTCTATTCCCAGCCATTCAATTCAACTAGTAGTTAACTCTAGTACTTTATAGATAAATTCTAATCTGTTAGTTGGAAAAAGCCTGAGCAGAGCAGTACTGCATTGAAATAAAAGGTGGAAACACATGAAAGCACTGAAATTTACTGGACAAAGTCAACTCTATACTTTCATGTTTGCATCTCTACTTACTAACTGAAAGAATTTTCCATGTATTTGTTATTTTTTACATCCTATAAAAAAGCCTTTGCTGTTGTTGGTGGTTGTTTTTGTTACCAAGTTGTGCCTCTCAACTTGTGTGAGTGTGTTATAGATTCAGTTGCCTAAGTCATGTGAAATCTGGAGTAAATAAATGGCTACATCTTGTACAAGTAGGGTAGTAGATAAATAATTGGAAAACAAAGGACTTGGTAAATTTATTCCAGTAATGTGTGATTGTCAGACACCTGGTACTTTGCTTTTGTGTGTAATAGTTGCAAAGTAACTATTCTGAAATAGTTAAAAAGGCTCTAACTGCTATGGCTTCTACCTGCTAATGTAACAGAGGTTATAAAACCAAACCAATGCTTTCTGATGTAGTATCAGCCAGAGCTGAACACTGCAATACACCATGGAAATGTGAACAATGATTAACTCACAGTGCTTCACACTGTACACCATCCAGCTGGGGTGGTTGGCATGCTCATGGGCCAGGCTGTTCCTGTCTACACACAAGGGCATGTGTATGCACATATTTATTGGCTTCTTCCTAATCTCACCTGCTTAGCGAGTGGTCTGAGTAAGAGAGTTGCCATATTTACTTTAAAGTAGTACGTGTCATAGAGCACTGCTGAGGGTGGATACTTGAAGGCATGGCCAGCAGTGAAATCCAGGAGTCTCCTCTCAAAAATTGTTTAACTGGACAAGAAGCAGAAGTTCTGTGTTCTTTACAGTAAAAGAACTTTTGGAAAGGTGCCTTGTACTCCTACTTTATTCTCTTAATTTTTAACCCACTCTGTACAGGATCAGTTACCATCTTAGTCAGAAATTTCCCCTTGGAACTGCAGGTGTAATCAATGTGTGGTATGGCTTGTATTCAGAAAAGTTTACTGACTTTTGTACCACTGAAGCTTGCATAAACTTGGAAAGTTGGCAGGAGTTATCTGGACTTACAGTGGTTTCTGTAGCGTAAGGACACCTACTCTGCTGCTACCATTACTCAAATCTTTTAGTTGTTAAATGGAAGCACAGTTTGCAATAGTTTACTTCAGTTTTTTGTAAAATATTCAGGATTATAAATAGAAGAAGAAGGGGATGTCCACTACTCTGCCTGTACTGTATCAGGAGTCCCACAGAATATATTTTGAACATTACACTTCATGTCTGGCTAGTGGTCTTTTGGATTAGATTGTCTTGGATCATCATCACCTTTGTCTTGAGGACAGCAACCAGCCATCTGGGCAATATGTGCTCTGGGGGTAGCTGGCTGTCCTTGCTGCCCTATGGCCTTTAAGTGCTGCGTGTAGATAGCAGGTGGTTGGGAGAGGTTGGAGCCATGTATAAGTTGTACTACAGCACTTAAAGCCACCATATTTGTATTGACCCACACTATGTTGAATGCACCCCAGATCTGCTTTTTATGTGCATATGAGCCTTAAAATATTTTGTCTGTAGAAATAGATGCTGCCAAAATTAGCATTTGTTCATACTCCACAGGTGAGTGCTCAGCACCACAGGACAAAATTCTCCCAAGCAAGCTGATTACTGTGTAAGGGAGATCTTGCAAGCCTTCATTTGGGTTCTGACTGTGCTTACCAATTCTATGTAAGAGAAAAGTTACAAAGAGTGAAAAGAAGATAATTTGAGGACAGTGCACCTTTTTGTCTGCCATTCAAATTTGTTAAATAATCAAGAAAAATACATGCGAAAACAGCTTGACAGACTTAAATTTCTTTTTCAACTGTGCATCAATCCTGAATGAAATAATAGTAATTATTATGATTGGAGGCTGAAAGGGAAAATGGCTTGTATTTCTCCCAACTGTGGTTGTGTTTCTTTTGGTTTTCATTTAGTCTTAATGTGTTTTTGTTGAGAATAAATTGCTTTATCCTGAGGAATGCCAGAGTATGTTTAAAGGAAGAGAAGATGATGAAAAAATACTGCATTCATTTTACACAGGGCATTATTTCTGTATATCTCTAGATGTAATCTAGATTAAAAAAAATATAGATAAAATCTTATTGTTTGTAACAGCTTTTGAATAATAGTGCTTGCTTTCAATTCGCAAGTTAGAAGAGGATAGAGTTAAATTAATCTTAAAAACTGCCAGCTGTATGAGTCACTAAACTGGGAACATAAATACTCTTAATCTTTGGAAAGAACCTCTCAACATTGTTTTGCTGCATAGCGTCAACTGCAAAGCACAATACAGTATGTTTAGTTTAAAAGTAGTTGTATTTGCATTTTAAATAATAGCTTATTAAAAAGCAGACCTTTTCCTCTTTTTGCTTGTCAAACTGACCAAAGGCTAGCATTAACTGTGCAGTAGGAGGTAGATTACTGTCATGTGTTTGCTTCTTGAAAACAGATAAAACTTGGGAGAAGGGGGAGCAGGGTAAAGAAGTGCTGGAAAATTCTTCTTGTCATAGATAGAATGGATATATTGTTTTGTTTACTGTCTTGTGCTGAAGCCAGATATCTGACAGTCCAGAGAGAAATTTGTTTCAAAATTACATGTGTAATTGTAACATCAGTGACCAAAAAAAAGGGCTGAAAGGAGATCCCTGTAAGCCTTATATCTGTACCTGGGAGGATCATGGAACAGATTCTGCTAGAAGAAATGCTAAGGCACATGGAGGATAGGGAGGTGGTTCAAGACAGCCAGCAGGGCTTTTCTAAGGGAAAGTCCTGCCTGGCCAACCTAGCAGCTTTCTACAAAAGGGTGACTGTATCAGTGGACAAGGAAAGAGCTATGGATGTCTTCTGTATCGACATCGGCAAGGCCTTTGAAATGATACCACACAACACCCTTCTGTTTCAGAGGTATGGGTTCAATGGGTAGACTGTTCACTGAATAAGGAATTGGCTGGATCGTTGTATCCAGAGCACAGTAGTCAATGACTCAGTGTCTGACTGGAAATCTGCGACAAGTCGTTTCTCTCAGGAGTTCATACTGTGACCAATGTTGTTTAATATCTTCATTAATGGTAATCAGCAGTGGCATTGAGTGCACCCTCAGCAAGTCATCAGTAGATGGCACAAAGCTAGATGATGTGGTTGATATGACAGAGGGACAGAATGCCACCCAAAGGGAGCTGGACAAGTTGGAGAAGCATGTCCAGGTGAACCTCAAAAAGGTTGGCAGGTTCAACAAGGCCCAGTGCAGTGTCCTGCACCTAGGCTGGGGCAACCAGAGGTATCAATACAGGCTTGAGGAAGACCTGCTAGAGAGCAGCCCTGTGGAAGAAGACCTGGGCATACTAGTAGATGAAAAGCTGGACATGAGCCACTGGTGTGCAACTGCAGTCCGGAATACCAACCAATCCTGCAATTGGGTATCCAATCCAATCCTTCAACCAGTTGCTGCATCAAAAGAAGTGGGGCTAGCAGATCGAGAGAGGTGATTCAGCCCCTCTCTCTGTCCAGGTGACACCTGTCTAGTTCTGGAGCCCCCAACACAAGAAGGATGTGGAATTGTTGGGGCTATGTCCAGAGGAGGCCAAGAAAATGATCAGTAAGCTGGAGCTCTCTCTTATGAAGAGAGGCTGAGAGGGTTTGGGTTGTTCAGCCTGAAGAGGAGAAGACTCTAGGGGTACCTTACAGTGATCTTCCAATACCTGAAAAGGGCCTATAGGAAGGCAGGGAATGATAGAACAAGGGGTCATGGCTTTAATCTGGAAAAGGGTAGATTTAGGCTCGACATTAGGAAAAGGCTCTTTAACATGATGGTGATGGATCACTGGAACAGGTTTTCTAGAGAGGTGGTGGAGGCCCCATCCCTGGAGACATTCAATGTCAGTCTTGATGGGGCTTTGAGGAATCTGTTCTGCTTAGAGATGCCCCTGCTTGTTTAACTCTGTATGTACACTTGTGTACTTACTTGTACTTCTTAAGAGGACAAAAGGTGATTCTTCAAGGACAGGAATAAAAACCCTTAAAAAAAAATACGCAATTCAGAAGGTCATCCCAAACCTCATTTTTTAGTGCATTTTTAAAGACCTCAGGAAGATAAGTAATGGTGTATCACATGGGCTTACTGAGGTCAAAACTTACTCAAAATAATTGCAGTTATGTGAAAGGTTTTGGTATGCTGGGCTTAGCCTGAAGTGATTAAGCAATGTGAACTTTTCAGTGCTGCCTGGTGCTTGGATCTGTAGTCAGGAGAAATATTTTTCAAGAGCTTCTTGAGTTTTCACTGTGACTTTACTGAAGTATCTATGTTCCAGCTGTAAGAAGTTTAGCAACAGCAACATGTGAAAAGCCTCAAAAAAGTATTTGGATAAACTATTGCTCTGGTATTTGTTACAAAGTAAAATCATTAAGTTTTTTAAAGAAGTTTGTATCTGCCCTTCAACAAGCTGTTTGCCTAGGGCTAATTAGGGGCTGAGTGCTATCAAGATGTGAGATACATCCTTGCTAACTGTGTGGATATATGACTTTTCAGAAAATAATATAATAACTGTGTTTGCTCACTAGAAATTGCAGATTTTTATGCAGCTAGTAAGGAAATGAAAATCCAGCTCATGAAATTTAACAATGGGATGATGTACTCTTGCTGATTAGTAATCTATTACTCATGTTTGGTGAGATATCGAAGACTTCTGCTTGAGAGAATGATGGTGTGTAGCATCAAATCTCAGGCTGGTCTGAGACCCTGGGCTGTTGTGGCTACAGCACTTTTAATGAACCATCTCATTCTTTCTCTTAAAATGATCCTCTGATACTGTTCTGCAGGTGTTTGGAGTCTCAAGTGCTGTGCCGTACTACATATTTTACCCCTTTATTTTTTGTTATTTTAAGGACAATTGCAGAACTTGTGGAATGAATTCTAAACAAATAAAATAAACTGAAATCAGTTCTTGAGCCAGTGGTTTACCACAGCTAGGTTTTTCTCTGCCATTTTGAAGTGTTAAAATCTATTCTAAGGCAGATGGACTGATAGTGAATCAAGTAATCACAGCTAATTATTTTGGTGGAAGCATAAACATTAGGCATGTCCTTGGTCTTAGGAGACCCGGTGCTTATTTTCTGATATGTCTTCAGAACCAGCAATGATGCTTCCTCGTGGCTGTTCCCTCAGTAAGATAGTGACAGTAGTGTTAAACATAGCTGCTGTAAATGAAGTCTTTGACACTGTTTTCCAGTGTTTTTGTTATGGAATTGTCTTCTGACCACTTCCTCCTGTTACAGCACAGATGATCTCCAGGACAGCATCTAACCCAAATGCATATTCCTTATCTGGAACAGTTAAGGTTCAGTGTACAAACAGAGGTTGAGGAATAGAACACATCTGAAGCAGAGTCTCTTTAATAAATATACATTGACTTGCCTTGGCATCTGGATTCAAATTATCAAAAGGGAAAATGATAGATCTGTTTTTCTCCTTCAAGTTTCATCATGTATAGTGTGTATGTCATAAAGTTCAAGTCTGAACAAGAGTTGAATTGTGATATAGAAAGAGACACCTGCAAATAACATATGTTTTATGGACATTGTTCCTTTGCTTCTTGAATTGTATTTAATTTTCTAGTATGTTGTTATTATTGGAAACTGATTTCTGGGAATAATGTTAGTATTCTGGTTAAATAAATTCTAAACTAATGTATTCCAAACAAATTTTTATTTGCCTGTTCTAAGCTCCAGTTTTGTTTCCCTTTGAATATAAGCTCTGTTTTTTTTTTAGACAGTAACAGTCTTTACTGGAGATTATCACTGTTTACTGGAGATTATCAAACTTTCTTTTCCACATCAGAAAAATTGAGTCTACCAAAGCAGTTTCTGTTCACTAGTTTCTAAAACTAGTTTCCAAACTAGTTTCTGTTTGTTTACACAAACAGTATTTTTCATGCTTCAAAAATAATATCCCCTTCTACATCTTAAAATAAAAGTCTTCATTAAAAAAATAAGTAATTTTTCTGTAGAAAGAATTTCAGAGCTGACTGGCACAGCAGTCAGTCAGGATAGAATCTATAGGCTGAGGATTTTTCATGGAAGAGGCTTTTGAGTAAGAGTATCTGTGGTTTTGGAAAGTGTAGATGTATACCAATTTTCATTAAAAAGCTTATAGTGTTTTGACAAGGCAATAAAACTTGTCAGTGATGGGATCAGCACTCTAATTGCCTATTAATCCTGGTAAAGAGTGAAGTGGGACCTGTGTAGACCTGTTGTCAGGAATAAGATGACAAAGGAGTATCCCTGATGATTGACTCTTAGGTGTACAGTGTGAGTTAGTATGAATGACGCGTACTGCTGAATGGCAGCACTGAACAGACACTTGGTTTCAAACAATCTCCTCCATCTCAAAAGACAGGAAGGAAGGAAAAGTATTATTTGGAAGAAACTGGTTGATAGAGAAGTAATTCAAGATGCTCAGAGTTTTTGCTAGAGTAGATGGGTTATGTGATGGGTACTGCTGAAGAATTGTTCGTTCTTGGCTGTGGGTGGAAAGCAGGGAGGATGCTTTGCACCACGTGCTCCCACTGTGAGCATCTGTGGCTGTAGTGCTGGAGACAGAGAGTCAGACTGCCGTGGTGGTGGTTCCTGTCCCACTTCTGTCGTTGGTAGCTGAAGAAAGATGTTCACCATTGTGTCAGCTAGTGTCTCTTCTTTGGCTGTGTAATGAAGAGACTGCATTTGTTTGGTTAGTGGGTTACTTGGCAGATCTCTCCTAATGCAAACCAAGCAGTGGAGGCTGCAAGAACATGACTGTGTCTTGAAAGAATATGACTTTTGGTATCCAAAAAGCCTGCTATCTTTTTCAGCATATAGATAGATTTCTGCAGGTGTGGTGGATGTGATCTTGATATCAGAATGAATAAATGTTGGCCTTGTGATGCCCTCTTTTATGTTACAGAAGCCACCAGGAGCAGATTTTGGAAGATCCTGAGGTTGTCAAGGGGAAGGAGTACAAAGTGTTACTGATATTTTTCAGATATTAGAGTGGGAACATGAGTGATTGGAGACATTTGACAAGTTGTGTTCCTCTATATTTTACTTTATTTTCTATGTAGAATGTGAGACTGTAAATTTGGTTTATTCCTTACTTATTTTCTGTTACACATCAAGCTTTATTGTTAATTGCTCGTAGTAGAGCTTATATCACAGTAACTTTTATCACTACTTTATAACTACTTCTGTTACTCTAGTTTCAGTGTGGAAGTTGTAATGCAGAAATAAGTATGGAGACTTTGCTGAGAGTGCTGAAAATTTATTGGTTTTTTAGTAATAGATTTAACACTTGTAGTGGTGTAGAACTAGTTCACAGGTCAACAGTAGAAATTGTTTGGTTTGATATTTTTGCAGGAATGGCAATCTTGTGGTTTTTGTAATTTGCAATTATGTGCTTTCAACTTTAAAAATTAATGGCCTGCTTTTAACCTTCCCTCAAATCTTTGATCTTACTAGTACCAGTGGCTGTAAGAGGTGGTAAAACTCCTGTTGGCATAACTTGTGTGATCATTACAGTATCTGGGCTTTCCCAATGTACAGTAGAAATTCATTATCAAAAATGAAGTTTTAATTTGCCCTGCCAGGAAATTGCTTTCTTTGCAGAAGACATTCAAATGTAGCCTCATGCACTGTGCATCAAAATAGTCTTAAGAACAACTCTCCTTTTTCTGCACTATTATAGACAAAAGAGAGGGGTTGTAATTTAGCTTTTAACACTTGCTGCTGCTGGGACATTTGTAGAACTACTAGGGTTTTGGGTGGCTTTGGTTTGTTTGGTTGTTGTTAGTGATAAGTTTTTGTTGTTGGTTTGGTTAATTTGTTTAACCATTTTTTTTCCTCCTCCGTCCCCCAAAGTGATCCAGCTTCTGAATCAGAAGTGAATTTGAGGTTAGGCACTGATCTGAAAAGAGGTCAGATGACTGATAGTCCCTGCCCTCACAGAGGTGAGGGTTTTGTGGTTCTGCCTTTCAGAATAGTTTTCTGGGTCTTCAAAACAAGATTTCAAGAAAGAAATCTGTTTAGAAACAGACTGTGTAGAGTATTTATCCCTTTCTATTATGGTGTAAAAAAAAAAAAGGCAAAATTCAGGACTCCTACATGGGCAGGATTTGGAAGCTGTTTTCATATTCAGCATACTCTTTAACGTAGTTGTTTTGTCAAGTACTTCTGTTTTGAAGCGGCAGGTCTCTTCTGCATGCAGTGATAGGGGACAGGCATTGTGCATGACTTCTCATGCTGTCTGTGACTGTCAAGTGAGATTTTGAACCTTGCAGGCTAAACTAGCTTTTTAGTGGTTCCTTATACCTTCTTGCAAAAAGCAAAGGAATTATTATCTTGACAAGCACAGCTTATTTTCTGGTTATGTTAGAGTACATATTAATTAATATACAGTTGGACCTGTTCTCTCTTAATGATTTAGGTTTCTGTGCTAATCGGGTGTCAAATCTAGTCAAAAAAGATTACCTTGGTCACTAAAAATTGGTTTATTACTTCCCTTTTTAAAAGAGAGGGAAAACCAAAAAAGCTACAGGTGTTTAAGAAGTTCCATGTTAACATAGTGGATCCTGTCACCAAAGTATAGTAAAATTTCATTGTGGTATTAACTTGCCATATCTAGAGACTTCATTTTTTTCTTACATTGTTTTCTTGAAGCACCTTTGGCTGTGTGGACCCTTTGGAAAAGTGGTAGCTTAGGAATTGCTGTTTGCCGTATTTGAATAGGTCTGTGCTTCGAGAGTGACTTCACATGTGTATGGTTAGTTGTTGCAGTGAACATTACATTCTGTTCATTTTCCTCTGGGGGACCTTGAGCTTGACCATTCACCGAGGTGCACATCAATGTGATGACAGCAAAATGGCCTTTATTATCACGTGGCGTACACTTACATACCCCTGTCCTCCGTGTAATGCCCCCTTTTTCCCATAGACGAAGCAGAATAGAGAACCTATCGCGTCACATCCCACAAGCCCGCATGTGCACAATACAACAGTTAGTTTTTTTGCATATCAGCAAAGTGATTGATCTTGAGTTATTAAAAGAAGCTAAAAAGCTTCTGTAAAAATTTGACAGAAATTGTAATTTTCTCCCCAGTGTGGTGTGGATCATTCCATGGCAACACTAGCTGCTCTGAATTAACACAACTGACACTGTACATAGCCTTGGATACGGGCTTGCTGACATCAAGTCTTTTGGCATGTATTCAAAAAAGTAAACAAAAGACAATCACTGTTGTGTTTGGCCTAACTAACAAGTCCACAAAACTGCCAAATCATTTTCAGTTAACCCCATTGGTTTAAGGCATCCACTTAAGTGAGTAAAACACTGTATTTGGTCTTAAAGTCTATGTCTTTAAGTTTAGGGTTTTTGGTGAATCAGTAAGCACATTGTTCAGTTATTTTGAAGTTTTCATGGTTTTTAAATGTCTTTCTTTTGTAGAAAAAAAATGAATTCTGATAGCTCGGCGCTTGCCATGAGTAGCCTTGCTATAATAAACCAATGTGCCAGAGAAGGAATGGGAGAAGAAACAATGTGGTAAGCTTTACTTCTCATTTTCTTAAGTGTAAGTAGATATTAGTATTGGGTGATGTAGCTTTAAAATTTCAGTAAAAGAATTTTTTGTTATGAATGTTTGCAATATTTTCACATTATTAAACAACAGAGAAGGAAAAAGGAAAATTTTTATTTTGATTCAGAGATTTTCACAGATGACCATGTGACAGGGTGTCATGGAGGATAGGCAATGGAAAAACTGCAGTTTGCTTCAGTAGTGCACCAGTTGTACATGTAGAATATTTACATACAGCAGATGTCTTAATCTCCCAGTGCTGTTGCTGTGCTTGTGTGATACTATCACTAGTAGCCTTCAGTTCTCTGCTGTCTAGTGGTCTCCAGAGGTTCATGCCCTGAGTGACATTACAAAGACAATAGTTTCTACTTTTGTCTAGTACAATTTTTTTTAAATGAAATAATAATTTTAAAAAGCTATTCATTAGTAGATATGGACAAATGTGAAGGCTGTAGGACCTTATTTTTGTGAAAACTGCCACTGACCATCCCATTCTTAGTATGGTCTTTGGTCTTTCATGAAGAGAACAGGGTGCTAAGAAGGTACTATTTCTGCTGTTTTAGTTAGAGATATTGATGAGAGCCTGCTTTTACTTGCTGTTGTTGACTAGGGCTTTCTTACAGTGTTTATATACAGTGTTTATGTTATCTAGAAGAAAACTTAATAAACTCAAGATAGGAAGCATGGCACCCATTTAAAAAGAAACGCACAACTTACATTGTTTTTGTAGTCAGAAATGCTCTTGAAAAAGCTGCAGAATTAGAGAAACATAGAATCATAGAATCATAAGCAAATTAATGTTTTATTTCTTGATTGATGCTTGGTTTCTTGATGGAAACCATGTGGAATTTTTTTTTTTTTTTTGGCTGAAAGAAGTTTGCTTTTAAATATCCCCTCCCACTATTCTACCGTTTTTCCTGAAACATCCTCAAGACTAGAAATAAAATGTGGATGAAGAGACTGGATGAAGGAAAACTTGTGAGCTCCCCTCCTCATTCCTAAATCTTGTGAGGGGTGGGGAACTGTCAGATAATGTTCTTTTGTTTGCTGGTTCATTACTGGTTTTTATCCTGCTTGTGATTTGAGCAATAGTATTTAATGTTCTGCATGGTATTATTTTTCAAAACTGCTTCTGTCATGGGGGTCTTTCACACAATAAATGATTGTGGATCCTACACAACTTTAGGGTAGCAGCAGTTGAAGATTTATTAACACAATTAAGGTAAAACACATGATTAGATTGCATGATTTGTAACAATACTGGACCATTAACCAGTTAGCAGACTGATTTAATAAAGTTTACATAAAATACATAAAAATTAAATAATAAGTAAAATTTTAATAAAATTTGCACAGCACTTTAAAGATTTGAGAATGTCAAATGAGAGACTAATGGTGAAGTTTCCTGTGTCAAATCACACAGGCACATACTCAAATACAGGAGCCGATGTATGGTCAATTTTTTTTGTTCCTTACATGTTGTTTTAAGTTACTGATACTAAATGATCTTTGAAACCTCACAAAAAATCTCACTGTAATTGATCATTCACTGTTCTTCTTCCTTGGTGGTTTTTTAGCAGTCTTTAAACCCTTCTTCTTCAAAATCCTCATGAAATTTACTTGTAAAAATCCTTGTGAAACTTACTAAGAGGTGTCCCAACACGGGGAGATTCTGCTGTGATCCCAGAATGCTCACACAATCTCACCTAGGATCACTGGTACAGGATTGCAAAATGATTGGTCGAACTGTCTGCAGTTCTTGTCAGGCTCCTTCCAGAGCTGGCTCCAGACCAGACAGATCCAGCTAGGGAGTGCCATGTCATCCTAGCAGCCTATTACCCTTGTTACCAAGCCAAGAACACAATCTTGGCTGATTGTGACATTGCAATGTGTCCAGGATGGGGGGCTGCACCATCACAGGCTCTGAAGAAAGAAATCTATACATTTGAAAACTAACCAGTTGGTGTTACATGTGGATTCTAGTGCATTCCGAGTGGAAATGACTTAAATTAATTTGAGTTTGGGGACAGAAAAATCATCATGAAATTATCTTTCTTTGCTCCCTGTCTATAACAATCCATGCTGCTTTTATTTCAGTTTTACTTTATAGTGTAGATGGAAGTATTTTTGTTATCTATAAAGGCAGATAAGCTATCTTAGCTGAGAACAGTGGCGTGCAAATAATGTAAAGCATCTTACATGAAAACATTATTTTGAATCTCTGTTAGTTTTGGGGTTTTAAGAATTATGTGTTTAATTGGCAGCTGACATGACAGTCATGTTTCTGTACCAAACTTAAGAGAATATCTTGCTTTCTGATAAATTCACTGTAGAGAAATTGTCAATCTTTAACTATTATTTTGTTAATGTTTTGAAGAAGGGTAGATACTGAAACTCCAGCCTATATGGTGAAAAGGAAGATAACTTATGTTCAGAACATGGGAACTACAAAAAGTAATTGTAAAACTGCATACATTGAAAGATAAAAGCTCCCTGTCCTATCTCAGTGTATAATTTGGAGTGAGGCTTCACAGTAATTTGGTTTGTGCTGTAAAGATAATTAAACACCCTTTAGCCTTTCAGATGTCTGTTTGCATTTTCACCATTACTTTCCAGCAGCACGTCTGTTGTGCTAATACTTGTGCCAATACGGTATTGGCTCATTCAATGGACCATTGATTCACCCACCATTTTGGTTGAAAATAGCATTCTCAAAAAGAGATTATTTTTCAGTTATTTTTTATGTACCATAGGACTACAAATAGTTTTTTATTGCAACTCAGAGGGTGAAAAACAGTAGTGAATGGGGTGGGACTTTGGTTGGCAAGAAAAGGGGTACTCATGGGTTTTGATCACTTTACTAGAATTTCTTTTACCAAGACAAATGGATTTTATCCTAAAATGGTGGAATAGTTATACATAAAGTGAAGTAATTAAAGAAAATGACCAGATTTAATACTTATGTTTTTTAGATAATTTGGAATAATTGAAATATTAGCTTTATGAATAAAAATATCTCTATTTTTAGTGCCAATTCATAACTGGATGCATTATCTGCTGTGTGCTTTTCTATAGTTCTGAAGAGTTTTATAGGTGAATGCTACTATTTTAAATGATTGGCAAAACATTTCTAGCTTTAAAATCATACATCCAGTATGTAGTAGTATGTATTTGATAAAAGGAAAAAGTAAGGTTGTGTAGAGGGAGTATTGACTTCACTGGAGTAATATGAAGCTATGACAATTTATAGAGCCAGCCCAAGAATGAGACTCCTATGAAGACATTTTTAGAATCAGGCCGCTCTTTTCTCAGCCCTTAAGTATTGTGCATAATGCATCACAAAGTTCACGCTGTGAGAGCATTAAAGAAGCTTTCTAGTTTGTTAATATGATGAGCACCATACAGTTCTGTTGACTTTACTAGAACTAATGAACTGTAAAATTAACTTGTGAGTAAATTATTACAAGAGTGAAACTTAACTTTTTCACTGGAAAAAAATACTGGAGTGCTGAAGGTTCTAATTAGTCTTGTTAGCCTGCTTCTAATAGCACATTTTTATTAGGTGGCTGACCTTGTTTTAAGCCACACGTGGTAGGGGTGGGAAGAAACAGCAAAGCAAGGGCAAAAGAATACTGGGCAGCAAAATGTCAAAATAATACATGCTAACGTTTATAACAAACAAGAGTGCAGGGTGGAAGATGGAGAAAGGGAAAGCCTGAGGCTGTTCCTTGTTTGTTAGCTGTACTCTCACATTTTCCAGAAATCAGATTGTGTCTGTACATTATATAGCATTTTTATTGTGATACAGTCTGTTCAGCCTGTAGTGGTTGGACTTACTGTGTCTGAGCTTCAGTCTCAGTTGTGAAGTGCTTCTCACTTTTTGTCATTCAAGTTTCTTAACAGCTGTTGCTGAACTAAATCTATTTTTATTTGTTCAGTCACTTAGGACCCACCAGGTTTACAACTATGCAGCTAGCTATTAATAGTTCTATTCAATAAGGAAAAATGGTTGTAACAGTAAAGTTCTGTCTGGTTGATAGGTATCAGATTACTGCTTGAATAAATGGGTTATGTTCATGTCCATTGGTTAAGGTTCTATCTGAACTCCAAAGTCTTAAAGATCTGGTATAGCAAAAGTAGTTATTCTGATGTATTGTGCAAACTATCCTTGATGCTTTTTTAAAATCATATGCTCTTTAAAAACAGAAATAACAGAGATGCTTGAACTGGCATGCCCATGACTGCAGTATGAGCAAGATAGGAAAGCAGAGGTCAGCAGGTAAAAATCTACATTTTCATGATGAAGTGGTATGTAGATAGCACATGGTAGATACTTCCCTTTTAATCACACAGCCCTTCTTCCTTCATGAGGGAGCAAAATTACTGCATACAGTAGCTCAGTCAGGCAAGTACCCAGGCTGACTCTTAACTCGTGGGAAGTAAGGTTTCATGACATAAATCATCGTAATTCTGTTGCAGCTTTTGCCAGCTGCTAACTGATGAAGGAAGAACTATGTGTCTGGAATTAGAGTGAGAAGAAAAACAAGTTTAACAGCTTTCCCAGTTTCTCCTCTATTCTCATTGAATCAGTAGAAATGAGTCATCCTGAGGAACTGAAATAAAATGGCTGTAGTCAAGTGCAGTTTAACTGCAGCTGTTTGTGATTACAAAAGGCACATACACGTTTGGAGAATACAAGGTTACAGTGTTTGCGTAAAAAGGAAGTCCCATAAATTGCAGATTAACACTTCAGGTTGCTAGATAAAATTAATCATGGTTGCAAAAGGCCTTGAATCAGTTGTTTTCTGGTAATGACATACTCATACTCTTACTGGAAGCTGAATAATATTTAGGATGCTTAGGATAACCTAAGAATTATGACAGACTATTTAATAAAGCAGAAAAATATTTATAAAATAGATTAAGAGAATAATCACTTCTATCTTACCTAACTTTCTTAGTTTATTTAATCTACTTGTCTGCCCATAAAAGGAATAGTAAAATTGAAAATTGCTATGAATGCATTGGGACTTGCAGCCTGAGAGCCAGTCCCTTAAAGGAAGTGTATGAAGATCCAGGAGAGCAACACACAACATGGAGAGGGTGACTCATATCAGCTTTGGTAGCACACCCAGAAATACTGACATGAGAATATGCTGAAATGGTTAAAGAACACCCACCAACTGCTGGTTTAAGGCTCAGGCACACATGAAATGGGCAAATACAAGTTTAAACATGTCTTTCAAAATTTGATATGGATTGCATTTCTCATCATGGATGGGATAAAAAAAAAATCTTGATTGCAGCCTTAAAGAGAAGCTTTACATGCTGGCTTGAATCTGAAACCCACAAGAGGGCAGGCTTGATCTGAAATTGAGAAAGGCTCTTGTTGCAGCCCGGCAGAGGAACACGTTGCTCTGTGTTGAACTGACTCATGGTCCTCTGGTTTCTGGTTGTTCTTCTCTCTTTCCACCTCTTTCTTTGCATTGTTCTGTGACTACATAAGGAGGTATAAGCACAAGTGATAGTTATTGATCGCTCGTTTAACAAGCCATCTGATTTGGATATGGCTACTGCTAGCAGGTAATATTTAGTGAGGGTTTTTTTTTTTTGCAAGAGCTTTATTTCTTCTTCTTGTGAAAGATCACTCCCTAGATCCCTAGATCAAGCTGTCATCTGTATTTCATCATATGATTAGCTTGTGTCTAGGTCATACTTCAAATATTTTTTATTGACATTACATCTCCTGAGTACTTTGTTCCATTCTTACTTATGACTCTGTTGTACTCTACCCGCTTTTATGCATCTCTATTATAGCTGTTAGCTTGGAGAGTTAGATATTTCAAAATGTTTATTCTAATTGGTTCCAATTCAGTGTCAAGGTTTTATCCAGGCAAAAAAGTAACTCCATCTTTAGGCTGTGCTCAGTAGTATTTAATCTATAAATGTGTATGTGAACAGGCCAGTGGCATGGCTTTCACACTGTGGTGTACGGGTGAGTGGAAAGCTCACAAACAGTGTATAGACAGTGAGATTCATTTTTTGAAGAGATGATGAATGTTTAAAAATTGAAAATTTTAGTTACTCATAGATTTTTGTACTCCTCTCCTACATGAAAGTAATTCAGTTTCTTCTTCTTTTCTGCTGGGTCATATTGGTGACATTTAGAAAGAACATTTAATAAAAACAACTGCCATTTTGGAACTTGCAGCAGTGACACACTTGCCTGAAAAGGGAATCACTGGAACCAAGAAACTTTATTAGAAGAACTAGACTTTTACAATTTGCATGTAATGTTGGTTATTTATTTCTTCTTTCTCTGTGATTGAGACCTGTGTGAGCTGAAAGGGGTATGAATAACATGGGCATGGTGATTTGGCTTGGATCATCAGTGTAAATGGTTGACTGTAGCAGGAGGCATTCATACACATCTCTATACTTACGTTTCAGTGATTTGCAAATTGAAGTTGTAAATACTGCAGATGAGAACTTTTACTTTAGTGCAGTCCTGCAAACCTAGAATGAGTTTTCATCGTTTAGAACAAAGAAACAATTTTTCATCTGTGGCATAAACCAGATGACACTGGTAGGATTGTCTCAAGCCTTGGTTTTCTGCCTGGTATATAAGCCAATACTGACACAGGGCCGTGGTGCCTTTATTGCAGGTTTGTGCAGAGCTCAAATTGCTACAATCAGCATTTTCACATTTCTTCTCCTAGAGTTGACTGGCTAACAGTGACTGTGTCTAAATCTTAACCACCGCTGCTCAGAGGGAGAGGGGGGCTTAACGAAGAAGGGATCTCCCGTGGAGGCGGTGGTCGGTTGCCATGTCCACAGCCATCTTTACTTGTAAGCTTCAAGTTCCTTAGCTTGCAGTTTGCCCTTTGGACAGAGGTTTTCTTTATTCAGTCCTTGATTTTCCTGATAGAGGACTCAATGGTTCAAGAGGTTCATTAGAAGCTCATTTGTCTCGTTTTTGTATCAAGAGAAGCTGGTACAGGTTGGCTTATTTTGGTTTCTATGCAAGTCCATCTCAAGTTTGCTTGGTTTGATCGGCATCGGTAGCACATGGGGAAGATTTAATCAGGTACATGTGGTGTTGCCTCTTCTTTCCGGAGTATGCCTTCACAGGTAATCGGTCCCACCTCCATTAAGTGGTCTTCAGTGCTTCAGGAGCAATTAGCTCTCTAGGAGCAATTAGCCCTCCAGGGAAGTTAGTGTGTGCTTACCACTCTCTGCAGTTAAGTCTGCCGAGTTGTTTCAAAACACACCATTTCTGGGATAATTAACGTTTCCCAGGCCTCTGTAGCAATTATGTATCCTACGTGTTTCACTACGACTATAGTAGCACTATCGCTTTTTTTCCCATAGAGATTTTCTCTTGCTGCTTCTGCTGAGGTGGAAAAAGTTAGTATGGGTTTACATTCCTCCCCCGGGGCAGTGCCTTTCATTGCTCAATAATGGCACGTGAGTTCAGCGGTGTTGACCGGGTTTTGTTGTGTTCCGTGGTAGGTGGAGTACACTTTTACTTTTGGGCTTATTTAGAAGAAGTAACAACTCTTTCCTTAAAAGCCACTACACAGCTTGCAAAATTTCAAATAAAAATTCCCTCAAAGTAAATTGCGAATATGTAAGTAAATACATAAGAAATGTAGGAAGTTGTGAATTTTGACTAACCACTTCAAAACATCTTGATTCAATGTATAGCGAGCAGATATATGTGCGTGTGCCTATATGAACACTGTTATTTTACTGCTTTTTCCCAAAATAGTGAGTCATGATAATATGTTTAGTCAATTCTCTCACTGTAGTGGGAGCTGGTGATAAAATTTTTCAAGGAAAGCTTTTTGTGGGAACTTCATAGTATTTTAAATATTGTCTATTTGGAAACAAAAGATGAGAAACAAAAGGCTGATTTTTAACTTGGTCTTTCCTTTGGGGTTGTGGAAGGGAAGGCTAGAGAATACATGAGTTGATTAAATCAGCTGCATTTAACTGTGGGCCCTGAATATTTCTATAGATAAGTGCTGTAAGAGAAGATGATTTGAATAAGCACATGTGATCCCTTGCAAATCTCTCACATGCAAAATACTGCTTTTCTGTAATCAGAAACTACACAAGGAAATTACCCAGCTAAAGCTGTAGAAAACAAAACCTGGAGTATTGTAGTTCATATTTAGCATATAATGAACACAACCTCAGTTAGAATGCATGATTAAAGAGCAGTGAAAAGAGTTGAAAAGTACCTGCAGGTGTTTCAGCATATCCACTTAGATTTGCATTAAGAACTCATGGGGTTTTTTTCTTGACTTTGAATTGTGGGAAGCATAGATTAAAGTTCAGAAAAAAGTCCAGATCTGTTGGCAGTGTAGAGACTCTCCTGCATATTGTAGTGTTGTCTCTGTCATGGTTTGCCCTCAGTGGTGAAGGTCAGAAGCTAATTGCATTTTGCTAGCTGTCTAATTAGTTATGTCCTAATTAGTAAAAATAAATTATATTTAAAAGCTGTATTTAAAATGTTAAAAATTTTTTTACTACTGAGTGTTGAGAAGATTTGTAGCAAAAAAACATCAAAAAGGAGGAGCTTTTAATTTTTCTTTCTTGTATCCCTCACCCCGCTCCTTACAACCACAAGATAAAGATATGTCTCTTTTGAAACCTATGTCTTATGTTTATGTTCCACAGTTGTATTTGACTGAAGTGTACTTGGGTTAATAGAAAAAAGAAGTCTCTGTAATATGTTATTATAACTATTTTACTGCTGCATTTTAGTTAGATGATGTTGACATCTGAAACTTTATTCTTTTATGTATTACTACAGCAGAACTCAAAAGATCTGTCATGTTTCCCTCACTCTTATATCCATTATTTATCTAACTTAAAGCAGTAAGTGAATTCTTAGTAAGCTACAAATCAATCATTTGTACCTAAGTGCAGACAGGAAAAGTGATGACAAAGTCCTGTTGTTTCACTGTATGTATACACCATACCCTTTCTATCTCATCCATAAGGCTTTTTTTCTTCCTCAAGATGTCCTCTTTTTTCTGAACTGACTGACCCGAGGAACTCTTACCTTTCTCCTCTGTGCAGTTTTGACAAGGAGGCGCTCGATATCAAATCAGAACACAGTGGGGTGGGAACTATCCATCCATCTCCATGCCTAGAAAAAAGGAAGAAATTAGAATTTAGGAGGCTAAATTAGTTTATCATTAAACATTGATGCTTATTTCCTAATCTGCTGTTTTATTATTCCTGAAATAGCAGAATGATAATACATGCTTCTTATTCTTGCCTTCCTCCATTCTGTCAGAATATGATCTGCTGAAACTTCTATAATAATCCAGTTAGTCAGTGGTGAAGTGTGTCTTATAGCAGCATCTTCCTGATCAATTCTTGTAGGAGGTAAAGCTGTCAAAAATTTCTTTGGAATCATATGGTTAACTGGAAAGTTAAGTGTTTTTTTATATCTGTTATTAGAAATAATTTTCCTCCTTAATGCTTCTTATTTAATCTGCAACTCATCTGGCACAAGCTGATGTTGGCCTGGTCACATCTTCTGTAACAGAGTACTTAACTGACACTTTTGTGTTTCATTATAAGAGAGAGATTTTAAAGAGTGAACTTTTCCTTATTCCGATTTGTATTTCATTCTATTTGGAGGATGTTTTAAATATATATAATGGTTTTGTATTCACAATTCACAGCTTGAATTTATTTGAAAGTAATGATTAAATTACTAAATACAGGCTCAGAGGAGATTAAAGGGAAGGTTCTTCTATGGATTAACAATGGATAGGTTGCTTAACATCTGTCTGTTAAGAATCTGGACTAGAAAAATTGTGAGAAATTGATTTTTCTCTTGTTATTGCTTGCCATCAGGATTTTGTATGTAAATGACTGACAAATCATAGGGTAGTGACATATAACTGCATTATAGGCTTTATGTTTTGACCTGCAGGGGGCTGTATTTACCAAGGTCATGAGAACAGATATTGTTTTGTTTTTCTGTGGAGACTGAGTGGCTACATTTAATTTTAAAACCATATAATGTTTTTATTATTTTAAGGCTTATCCAAGTGTCTCTAATATACTGCTGTTTGTCCTTTGTTTCAGAAGACCTAATATCACAATATATGGTTTCCTGGTAACTTCTTAATGCTTACAACAAGGTATTGAAAAGGCAAATTCTTCTAGCACTTCAGCCATTTATTCTTTTCCCCTTTAAAGTTATTCCTAAGTGGTTTGGCTCCTGTTGTTTATGTATGCTGTGCATGTACAACTGGAGTTTTTGACCAGCAGTGTCTATGTGAAGAGGTCTCTTAAAGCTTCTAACACACTTACTTACAACGGGGCAACTGTGAAATGTGTCTTCATACAGTGCAGTTTACAAAAACTCTATGTAGTAACTTTTTTGTCACAAACAAATATTAGTTTCTTACAGTCCTCTATTAATGTGAAAATTTCACTCAACTGAAGCAGCTGTCCCTTTCTTCCTGAGGGTTAGTGTTCATGAATGTTTGTTGTGTTTGTTTTTCTATTAAACGTTACTGATAGAATGTAATCAGGTTTTTCTCCTGCTATGCTTCTGCGTAAAGCCTTTTAGCACTGAGTTCTGCCTACGGAAACACAAAACTGTCACAAACAGCATGTAGGAGGATTGCCAAAGGACTCCAGAACTGTCAAAAATGTGTTTCGGAATCTCTGGTGTTCTTATTTATAGGAAATTTGAGTTAAGTTCCATCTAAGGTCTTTAGTATTACTTCCTTGCCCAGGTATTGGTATTCTCAGGAAATGTTCCTCTTTCATCATCAGATCACAGCTGCTTTAGAATTTTGCATTTGATAGGTGGGTGGATGAGGGTAGTTAGTAGTCTGGGGAAACAACTAGATGTGTTTCTCCTGAGGAAACTACTAACCTTTTTTCTTTCTCTCAGCTTAATCTAGCAGTTTAAAAATTGCTCAGGGAAGCAAAACTTTCGATGCCTGTTCTGTGGTTTGTTACTGACTTAATGAAGTGGAAATTTTAAAAACACACGTGAATTTCCTTGGTTGCCGGTGCTGACTTGTAGGAAAACAAAGCTGCTGTTCAACATAGCTGTATTTTTTGCAAGTCCAGTAGCTAGAATTTCAGGCTCTTTACACAGTGACTCATACTTGGAGATTTCTCTAAGCATGGAAAGATTTTTTTGTGTGAAGCTGTTGTAAATGTGTCACAACACCTGCTTTTTATTATGTATTATTGTCTACTAGACACTGTAATGTGGTGTGCAAAGATTTGCACTCAGAACACTAAAGCATGCTTGCAGTAAATGTTTTCTATGATAATTTAATGCCCTAATATCATTTTAGCAATCTGCTAAATCTTGAATGCACTGTAGGGCAAATTTTCATTTGCTGAGAGGCTTCTGCTCACAGTAGAACTCATTCATCACTACAAGTATACTGTAACTCTGTTTACATTCTACCTGGAGCAATGATGTAACAGTTATGAGTGAGTTTCCATTAAAGATAGCTTAAAAATACTGTGATCTTTCAGCACTTTCTTTTCACAGTGCAGTTGAGTTTAGAATTTTAACATGAAAGCCCTTTGTTTATATATCCAACACATTGTTAATACATCTTTCTTTGTGGTTTAGCATTGAACAGTTTTCACTTGCTAATAATTCTGAATTTCTCTGTCTTGAAAATAGCCACCAGATTTTATGAACTTTGGGAACAGTAACTGAACTTTTCTTCCATGATTAGGGTGGATGATTCATTTTGATAATTTAAAGAAGAACAGCCTTTTTCCTCTTTCCATAGATTTTCTTGAAGAAAAAGTTACAGCATCTTACGATTTAAAAAAAAGCAAATAAAATGAAACCCCTAGACTTCTTTGTTTCTTAATAGTTCATAAGTGGGAGTGGGAGATGTAAGTTACAAAACCATTTACTTTGCTTTTCAAAGTACCTAGAAAAGTCAGATTTGCAGAGACATGTATGTACATGGTTAAAGACAACCTCAGTTTCCTCAGGAAGTGGCATATGACTGTCTGTTTCTTGCCAGTAACTTCACCTCATTGCCTAGTTTCATTTTTAAGATATTAAAAAAAAAATGAGATCAAATAAATCAGGTTTTAACAATCGCGAATGTGTGGAGGTGAGAGACCCCAATTAGTACCAGCATTGTGAGGAAGGCTGCCAGAGTGTAGTGATTTTACATTGTTTTGGCAGGAGCTTACCAGTAGATGTGTTCCTCTAAATTAACCACAGCCTTCTCATGGCAAGTGTCACAGAGGTAAAGAGACACAGGGAGTGTGCTGAGTTGTGGGATGAAACACAGGGCCTGCCTCCACAGGAAACAGCCTACATCAGCAGTCTCTTCTAAGTGAGTGTTGGGGGGGCTCAGAAGTGGTGTCTGCTTGCAGCAAGATGAGGCTTTTGCTGGTATCATGGGTACTCAGTGCTCTATCTCTGTTCTTAACATTGTGATTGAGATAAGGAGGTCACATGCCATGCATAGGATGTGGCTGCTGCTTCATTTAATTGTGGTGCCACCATACTCTTAGGAATGGGAAAGCAGCTTCTTATAATTAATCTTTACCTTTATCACAAAAACCATACTGGAGCATCAAATGTGCAAAGAAGGCTGAGCTGTAGATGTTCTTCATGGTTGTGCTACCTCTCCCGAGTGATTGCATTCCTGTTGTTTCTTAGTTTAAATTTATCATAGTTGGGAGATGTGCCCATAAGGCTATTAGGAGGTAATACTGTCAGTCTTGCAGCAGTGGTAAAATGTTAATGTGTTTAATACACGAGGCCTCACCTTAGTTGCATATGGGGCGAAGTTGTGTAACCCCAGCTGGCAGTTAAATACCATGCAGATGCCTGTTCACTGTTTTCCCCACTTCCCTGGGTGGGATGGGGAAAAAAATAAACAAACTCATGACTTCAAATAAAAGCAATTGAAAAATAGAACTAAAATGTAGTAACAATAGTATTGAAAAAGCAGATAACAAAAAAGAGAGAAATAAAAAGGTTGACTAATGTACAGTACAATGGCTCATCACCCACTGACCAATGCTCAGCCAGTCGTCAAGGAGCAGTTTGCCTTCTTTGGTCCAGTTTATATACTGAGCATGATGTTCATGCTCAGTATGGACTGTCCTTTTGGCTAGTTCATGTCAGCTATCCTGACTGTGCTCCTTCCCAGCATCTCAAGCTCCTCTTCACTGACAGAGCAGGAGAAATGGATAAGTCCTGGACTTAGAATAAGCCCTACTTAGCAACAAATGCAACATCAGTATGTTTTCAACATGATTCCATATTAAATCAAAAGAAAGTACTGTACCAGCTAATAGAAAGAAAATGAACTCTATCCTAGCTGAAACCAGAACAGAAGAGTTTTGGATGAAGGGAATTCTTTCCATATAGAATCACAGATCAGTGTTTTTGATGCATTTATAAACGAAATGTGTCTCACATACCCAAAAGGAGTAGGACCATATAACTTTATGTGCATGTGACTTTGATGGTTACCAGTGGTAGTTCTGGTGTCAACGATAAAGGAAATAGTAAATAATATGCTGATATGATCAATAGTAATACAATATGATTGATAATGTCTGGCAAACATGTTAAAGATTTTTCTGATGAGAGTTACTGAACTATGTTATTCCTTGTGGTTTCATAAATAAGTGTGGAAAAACATTAACATTGTATATACAGCTGTATTTATTTTGTATGACCTTCTGACAATTCTTTTCAGTAGATAATGTCTATTTTATATTAGGTTGTGTTTTTTAAAAATGCGCCTGGATAGAAAAGTATTGGGAGGTATGGCAAAGACACGTAACAGAAGTAAATGGATTCTTGTTCATGTTCTTTTGGAAGAGCGAGGGGCTAGCAATGTGTCTTAGCAATATTGATGGTAACATTAAAAAAATTATTATTTAGGCTATTAATTCTTGTTTCTACATCCAAAATAAACTTTAAAACAAGATAAAGAAGCATTGTTTGTTAGCAATAATTTGCACTTGATGGTGTATACAACTGATGTTTCTTCCAATAATTTTTCTGCTTTTATCTTTTATACATGGCTGCTTTCTGGCATTTAAGCACTTCTGTTGCATTTATTTTGGGAGGTATCTTAAAACATCTTGTGGCAGGTCAGCTCATTACTAGCAAAATCCCATCTTCTGTCTGATGCACTGGCTTCATTTAACATGTTAATTCCTTTTATTGTGGGAATTGTATTAATTCAGAAGGAAAAAAAGTATGTGTGTGTATTAATTAATAAATACATACTACTTTATATACAAATCTATTTTGGAAAATCTGTATCCCCCTACACTTTTTAGTGAGTGTGCTTTGACCTGGACAAAACTAGAAGATATGTGCTTTCAGATGGAATGTTATATTTTAGTTGTAGGATTCTGTGCTTGTAACAACGTAACTTTATCAGGGTTTTCTGTATTCTCTTGTAAAATGGTCTTAGAGTGAAATTACTGTTATGTAGTTAATGCAGTCATATTGAAGAGACTAGAAGACAAAACTTGTTGCTGACAGAAGTAGAAATAAGTAAACATTTTCTGTCCTGGGTTGGTATTTTGAATGGAGTTTTAATGGTGCCATAGTAGTTTCAACAGGTTTTACTCCATTGCATGCAAGCGTTTCTATAGTAATTACTATGGCAACACTGATGCAGAAAATGTTCCCACGGGAACCCAGCTGTGAATAATTACTAACAACTGAAAACATTTTGCTTTTGTAACTCAGTTCAAATGTCTCCTCAGAAATAATGGAAATATGAAAGTGTAGGGGTTTGGCTTATTTAAGAGCAAGCTATTACACTGCATAAAGATCCAGATAATATGAAAGGATGGTTTGTTTTCAGAGTATGTCCACCCTTTGGATATATCACTCAGACCAGTGAAGAGTGTTATAGACATTAGGTGTAACATTTGGCACCATCTTCAAACGTTTAATGTTGTAAAGAAACAGTAGTACCATATTTGCTCAGAAATTACTGCTTTTATTAATAATATTATTTATTATGTAAATGAGTTTACATAATTCTTGTAGAAAAAATTTTAAAGCCTTCTAACCTCACTGCAATGAAGGTCAAGATCACAAAAATCACATGGTAAAGTTCTGTGTTTGTTGACTTCAGTGCCTGTTTATAAATCGTACTCAAAAATTTTTTTGATTTTTGCAGAAATGGATTTGTCAGTGTTTGTCTTAAATGGAATATCCTGATGTCAGAGGATGCAGTATTTATTGAACATGTGGTTAAATGTAGCTCTCCTTGTGTGTGTCAGCTGGCCTTTGTGTATACAGTTGCTTTGTTTGTATTTATTTCACTTTCATTCAGAACAAAGGGGAAACCAGTCCCATGTTTATCATATGAATAAACTTAAACTTGAAAGCTTTTTGGGGCTTGTTCTGGTAGTTTTAAAGTTATACAATAAGAAAATTATTTTGGAACTTGGGATTTATGATCAAAATACAAAGTTATATCAAATGAGAAAGCAATCAATATGAAAAGGACACTGCTAATTCTTTTGAAGATCTAAAAAAATATTAAGCTGAACAAGAAAACTGTGAAGATCACTTTCTTAAATAAGGGGAGGAAAAGGTTTGCTAAGGAAGGGCCCATTGTTGCTCTTTTTTTATACAACTTTGTAAGAATTATTGTGCAGATGGAAACAAACATGAAATGTTTTTGTTTTACTTCTGTTCTTGTGGCATACTGCTTGCCAGTAATGCGAATGCAAGCCTTACAATTGAAATGTCTTTGTAAATCTAAAAGTTGCTTGTTGTGATCTTGATGTCTGATATATGTACATCACATATTGCTTTAAACTTTGATGCAAGGCCTCTTGTGGTTCATTTTAATGTACATAACTGAGTTCAAAAACATTAAGTATACTAGCAGCTTATTAAGGAAAACTGCTTGTATTGGGCACACATCTAGTACAAATGTTTGCTTGTCTACAGATGTTTCAGCTGGAGCATAAATATTTTGTTAAGCATAGTTGTGTATTGTACCTCTTGACCTTATTCATGTAACAAACTGGAAGTGTTCTCTCTTGGGATTGGTACTCCCCTATGAGGAAAAAAAAAAAGGGGTTTCGTTGGGTGCGTACACCAAAAGGGGAAAAAATGCAAGTTGTGATATGTGAACTTTCTGTATATAAAGCTCTATAAACAGGGAAAGGTTTTTTGAAAAGGTTGAAGCTTTTCCCTCAGACTTGATATGAATATTGAAACTCACTCCCATGTAAGGTTTTGTCTTCAGTAAGTTGATTAATTCGTGTTTTTAAATTTCTTAATAATTCCGTTCTTTAGTTGGCAAGGCAACTTCTGTTGTCCATGTTTTAGTTATGCCACTTGCCTGTGTTCTGAGCGGAGTCCCAGTATGCTGCAGCATTTAACTTTTAGTGAGGTTTTAATGTCCAATCTATCGAACTATATGTGAATTACTGAACTAATTTGCCCTGACGGCCTGCAGTCCTTTAGAACAGAGAACTAACATAGACATTAAATTATGAGGTATAAATTGACTTCTTTGGGGGGCGGTTATTGCATGCGTTAAGCCATGGGCATGATTGCATGTACTAGGATATTATAAGGTCATGGAGAAAGAGAAGCAAAAGCTCAGTTAGTACTTTATCTGGCCAAATCTGTTAAGGATAATAAAAAGCACTTTTATAAATACATTAGTAACAAAAGGAGGGCCAGGGAAAATCTCCACTCCTTATTGGATGAAGAGGGGAACATGGTAACTGAAGATAGGGAAAAGACTGAGATCCTTAACACCTTCTTTCCCTCAGTCTTTAACAAGAAGCTTGACCATCCTCAGGATAACTGGGCTCCTGGATTGGTAGACAGGGAAAAGGGGAGCAGAATATCCCTCCTGTAATCCAGGAGGAAGTAGTTAGTGACTTGCTGTGCCACTTGGATCCTAATGAGTCTATTGGTCCAGATGGGATTCATCCCAGGATGCTTGCATTGGTGCAAGAGCTAGCTAGGCCGCTCTCCATCTTTTATCACTAGTCCTGGATAACTGGAGAGGCCTCAGATGACTGGAGGTTGGCCAATGTGTTGCCCATCCACAATAAGGGCCCATCAGCCTGATCTAGGTGCCTGGCAGGGTTATAGAGCAGAGTATCCTGAGTGCCAGTTACAGGGTAATCAGGGGATCAGACCCAGCCAGCATGAGTTTAGGAAAGGAAGGTCCTGCCTAACCAGCCTGATCTCATTCTGTGATTGGGTGAGCTGCCAGGTGGATGAGGGTAAGTCTATGGATGTGGTCTACCTAGACTTGAGCAAAGCTTTTGACACGGTCTCCCTTAGCATCCTCCTGGAAAAGTTGGCAGTCCATGGCTTGGATGGGTACACTCTCCACTGGGTTAAAAACTGGCTGGATGACTGGGCACAGAGTGCTTGTGAATGGTCCACATCCAGTTGGTGCGCAGTGCGCAGTGGTGTCTCCCAGGGATCAGTGCTGGGCCCAGTTCTGTTAATCTTTATTGATGACCTGGGTGAGGGGATTGAATCTCCCCTTAGTGAATTCACGAATGACACAAAGTTGAGGGGGGAATGTTGATCAGCTGGAGAGGACGAGGATACTGCAGAGAGATCTAGACAGGCTGGGTCAATGGGCAGAGGCCAGTGGGATGAGGTTTAACAAGGCCAAGGGCAGGGTCCTACATTTTGGCCACAATAACCCCCAGCAGAGGGGGATGACTGGCTGGAGAATGGTCTGTTGGAGAGGGACCAATGTGCCCAGGTGTCACAAAAGGCCAGTGGCATCCTGGCTTGTATCAGGAATAGTGTAGCCAGCAGGACTGGGGATGTGATCCTCCCCCTGTACCTGGCACTGCTGAGACCTCACCTTGAATACTGTGTGCAGCATTGGGTCCCTTGCTTCAAGAAAGTAATTGAGGTACTGGAGTGGGTCCAGAGGAGAGCAGTGAGGTTGGTGAAGGGACTAGAAGGAAAGTCTTATGAAGAGAGGCTGAGGGAGCTGGGGCTGTTCAGCCTGGAGAAGAGGAGACTTGGGGGACTGTATCACTATGATTACATAAAGGGAAGTTATAGATAGATGGGGATTGGGCTCTTCTTCTGGGCAACTAGTGATAGGACAAGAGGGCAGGGCATGAAGCAGTGCCAGGGGTTGGTTAGGTTAGATGTTAGGAAGCCCTTCCTCATGGAAAAGGTAGTTAGACATTGGAATGGACTGCCAAGGGAGGTGGTGGAGTCCTAGTTCCTGGCGGTGTTTAAGAAAAGGCTGAATATGGCCATGGTCTAGCTGATGTGTTGATGTTAGGTCATAGGCTTGATGATCTCAGAGGTCTTTTCCAGCCTCAATAATTATATGAATCTGTGAAGTTCAGTTTATTACCTTTGGTGGTGACAGGTCCTTTAAAATCTCAGATAAGCTGTTCTGATCTGTCTGCATTGAAATTACAGGAGTGGTTCTCGTCAGTCAACGTAAAACACTTGTTAGGGATAAGTTGAGCAAACTGGATGTACATAAATCCGTGGGTCCTGATGGCATATATTCACACATGCTAAAGAAGATGATAGAAGTCATTGCTAAGCCACTCTCCATTATCTTTCCTAAGTCATGGGCATCAGGAGAGGTGCCTAGAGACTGGAGGTTAGCAAATGTCACTCCAATCTTCAAAAAGGGTAAGAAGGAGGACCCAGGTAGCAATTAACCAGTCAGCCTCACCTCCATCCCAGAAAAGGTGATGGAACAGTTTGTCCTAGATGCTGTCTCTAGGCACATCAAGGAGAAGAGGG